>VZTL01063380.1:0-11799 GCA_013400535.1 Scopus umbretta
CCAGCAGCCTGCTGCCGGAGCCGGGACCCCTTCGGAGCGAGGCAGGCAGATGCCCACCCCCAGCCCTGTCCCCCCGAGGCGAGCCACAGCCCCCGCAGGGCTGCAGGCATCTCCCGCTCTTCCAGACGTGCGGCCGGTCCTTTCTGCCCCTTTGAGACTGAGTCTTTTTTCAAATGTATTCTGGTTTTTATATTTTCTTAGCAGCTTCTGAACAAAACCTTTATCTGTTCCTGGTAGGGTTTGAATAAATTCTACCCGCATATGAGCTGAAGCAGCCCATTCTTGCTTTCCTGACTCAGACACCAACACACAGATTAACTTTAGCTTTGTGAACTCCTATCTGTGAATTTTTAAAACTCAATGGCTGCTTCAGAGACGGGGAAGCAGTGCTGTGTACGCTGAGGCGGCAGTGATAAGTGTGTGTGTGTGTGTGTACTTGCACACAATGGGGAAATGTCAGGACGGGAGTGGGGCCTGGGGAGGTGGCTTACTTCCACCCGTAAGAATGCATTATTTTCTCGCCAGGGCTGTAAGCAGAGTTCAGAGCTCAGAAGTGCTGATAAAAGGCATCTTTCACTGGTGAAGCATTACTTCTGGACTTGTTTACCTATTCCTCTCAGCCTCACTCTCCTGACAGGAACAGCATCTCCGTTTGGTATTGAGAACAGTAATTCCCTTATCTTGGGTGTTGAACAATGTGATATAATTAATAAAAGAAATGACAATTTATGCACTGAATACCAATTAATGTTCAGCTTTCTAAGGGAACAGAGATTGGGAACGGAAAGCAGATTGGATGCTACCACATAAAGAAATTATTTCTTTGATGTAAAGGACGTTAAGAAAGCGTTTCATCCACAACAGGATGAGAAATGAAGCAAGCTTTATGGAAAACATAAATATTTTCATCTGTCAGTAGTCCATTCTTTAATGGAGACATGAGGGAGCGGAGATCAGCACAAACACCCTGGTGCTCGTGGCCTTAAGTGTCATCGCTTCACTCGCAAGTTAACGCTGTTCTGGGGATGCGGTTGCTGTAACAGGATTTCTGCCATCTGAAAAGATGCACTGGTGACAGAAAGGAGAAAGTACAAACCACTCAAACTTATTACAATAAAACAGAAGAAGCAGTCCCAAATTATGTTGTTAGTCTGGTTTAATCAGCCCACCCTGCTGCTCCTGCCCGCGCAGAACATCAATTGCTAAACCCATCTGTGAAATGTGGCATTTGAGTTGCATTGGCTGAGAATGAACAATATATCTAATGGTTGCTTAATCTGTTGTGTATTTTTTTTATGGTGTGCTGAAATGCCAGGGTGAAATTTGAAATGCCTCATTTATTAGCTCAGTATTAGGAAGAATAAGGATGCAATTAGGATTTGGAAAAATTAGGTTAAATACCCATTTCCTGGTACAGCGATATTAAGGCTCCTCCTGTTTCACATTAAGCTCCAAACTGGAGGGCAGACTGGACGGCAGCCCTGTAATTGGTGCAAATGACACAGGACATGCTTGGAAGCATCTCAAGAGTTTAACTTCAGCTAATCTGACTCATAAAGAGCTGCAGGAGAGTCACATATCCTCACGCTTTTACTGCAGGCTAAATTGCCTTTGTCCTTGCTTTGCCTTGTTTAGCCAAGTCTGTTTCCAGTTCAAATCTCACCAGCTTCTTGATAAAATGGATGATCTTCATTGCTGCCTGTCCTGCCCTTGCTCCTCTGATTCTTCCCCATCCCCTTTCTCCGTCTCTCGCTTATCCCTCAAAACTTTTTCTGTTTGTTCTCTGATGCCCTGGCACGTGAGAAGAACTTGATGCCATTATGAGAGGTGGCATGCTGCTGAAAACTCGTGGTCATCCAAAGCATACCCTTCTCCCTGTGACAGGCCAGTTAAATCTATTTCTTTCTGGATGCTTGTATTAACTTTCCTGAAGGACCTGACTTTTGGAGATGCCATAACCTCTCTGAGCAAAGAATTGCATTGCTGGGCTCTTCATCTGTGAGCCTGCTTGGAAATGCATATTCCTGGGATGAAGAGAAATGTACAGGGGAGAAGTTCTTAAGCTGCTGCTGCTAATTGTACATTGGTTATTTCCAAGAGCTGGGATGAAATGAAGCAAACCCTCCCAAATCCAACTGTACCTGTATCCCTGTCCCCCTGCAGAATCATGAAATTACCTGGCATGTGGAGTCAGGAGCTGTGGGTTTGCAGCAAAATTCCATCCTCTATTAATATATCCATAGCATTTCCTTTGAAATACTGATGAATTGGCGCAGCGCTGTCTCGCTGATGAAATTCAGCAGCTAATTGGTCCCCAGATAAACGGCCTTCCCAATAAGGCGAACACTTTGTCCTAGATAGCACTCTTAGAAAAACATTTTTCTTGAAAAACTGATTTTAAATATATACTTTCCACTGTGCATCCCCCTGGTAAACAGAGCATGATGTTGTTTAAATGCTCTTTGGAAAGCATTCTTGAGAGAAGATCATTAGTATATAAAAATGGTTTCTGAACAGAGGCAGCTTTTGTTGGAAAACCTTCATTGGTGGTAGATTGGGAGTAATTAGGTGCAATGTAATTTAATGACTCAAAACAACAAACAAGCTTCGGCATACCTATTTATGAATGCGCAGTTCTCCTGGGGAAACCTTCTAATTTGAAATGAGTGCAAAACATGCATTGTTTTCAGGGGGTTGCCTCTCTGCCATGACAGGCAGACAGGAGGAGCGTTTCTGAATTGCGGAGTTGCTTCAGTTCCATGCAGAACCAGTTTTCTCCCCCAGAGCTGCAAACCCCGCAGTGCTGTGCTCTCAGCTGTTGCGGTGGGTTGACGGGTTCCCTTGTCCCATGTGCGGTTGGTTTGATCCTGACCGTGCGGTTCCTCTTTGTCTCTCCTCGTCTGTAAGCTACTGGGGACAGGGACCTTCAGGTAGCTCTGGTTTTGCATGTGGTTGTTGGTCTTAGTTGGTAATCCGAGTTCCTGTTGTCACTAAAATTAATATATATCCTCTCTGTGCACCTCCTAATCTTTTACGTGCTGCTAAGCGAGAGTGGTGGAGTTTGTAGTGGAAAAAACAAATGTAGACGAGAAACAGTCTTTACAAGGATTTATACAGAAAGTAAATTTCTACTGCATGTGTGTTACTTCAGCTAAGTGATGTACAGTAGTGACCCAGAGGACAGCCAGTCCTGTGGTGCTTTTTAGAACCTCTTGAAGACACATGAAGATCAGAAGTTAATTTTCATGATTCTTCTATAGCTGCTTTATAATTAATTTCTCTGAACCAGTTTGTTTTTCTGCTGCCAAACACTTCAATGCTTATATGTAAATTATCAACATCTGAAGCCTTCTTTCTTTAGAAAAGAATACAGGGCAATCATCAGATAAAAGTCATTACATATTCAGAGCTATTCTGCTCCACTGATAATAAAACATTCTTAGGGGAAGGTGACCTTTTTACAATAGACTTACTAATGTCAGGACTTCAGAATTGTCTTTTCTCATTACAAGTCTTACCAAAAACATTAAAAAGAGTGAAGTTTATGATCTTAGAGATGTGTCAGAGCACAACCGTTAAAGACATTTTCACAGAATGTTATTTATATAACCCGCAAGTATTGTGAGTCTTAACAGAACTCTGCGTCCATGACTACTTTCTGTTTCCAACCTTATTCTAGAAATTCCAGATGAGGTTTCCAGCACTCACGTTTATAGGCTTGGAAATCTCCCTGGCTGCCTATGCAGCGCGGTTGAGTTGGCCTCCAGATGAGAGGGACTCGCCCAAACCGCTACGCTCCTTTGAGGAACAAGCGTTGCGGGACAATTTTTAGGTGAGGACATACAGAATTATTCTGCCAAGGGGAAAAATGAAAACTCTGTTGTACAATTTAAAACTAGGTTTAAAAAAAAGCTGCTAGTACCAACAGTAAACATGGAAGAGGATGTTAACTTCCCTGGGGAAGGGTTAGACAGCTCTTTGAAAAGAATCCCATTAAAGCACCCATTATGTTAAAAAGATGCATGTGGAATGATGGTCCTAAAGAAGCATAACTTTGAGGGCACAAGCTAGTAAGAAGAACAGAAAGATGTAGAATATAAAGCTGCAAGTTTAGTACAATTTTTTTAAGACTATATATTACCAGTATGACCCCAATGTAACAGGGGGCTGGCTGGGAAGTGTATGCGAAAGAAGGGAGGATGGCCATCTCGAGGTTTAACGGTATGTACTGCACAAGAACTAATGGCTTGCTTGTCAAAAACGTATGAACACTAGCTAGGTGAGAACTTGGAGTGAAGATGCTGCAGGGGCTGGGCATGGGGTCAGGAGTATTTTCCGAAGGGAATTCACTGCTTCCAAATGTGGCAGGGGATAGATATCCCAGCTGCTGACTGCACTGAGCCCCTGTAGATCCATTTGGCTTCACCTGGGAGTGTTCTTCACTTTCAAATGTAAAGTTGGGGTGGGTTTGGTTTAGTACAAGTTAAGCTTTGCGTCGGTCTCCTAGGAAGCAGGATCTCTGTGCTGCTAAACCAGCATGGCAGCAGACACGTTTGGTTGCAATCCGAGACAAAAGCCAGTCATTCCTAGTGCAAACAGGACACAGATGCCTTTCGGTTGTCCTTTGACGTTCAGTGGTACTGGGTGTTTCATCTTTGTGGCACTGAATACGGCCGTGCCCTGCCACGTTTTGAAGACACAGTCTGTCTCTCATGCCTAGCAGTGATCTATCACACGTGCATGGCAGGGGTCTTTTATAAGAACTACCGTATATTTTTCATTGGTTTTATAGAGGAAGAACTGCAAGTTATCAAAAGGCCACTGCTGTGGCTGATGTTCAGGAAGGGTATTAATATTGAGTACGTGCCCAGCTACAGGGATTTGAGCTTTGAAATCAGATACAACTCCATCATAGTTTCTTGCGTGTTTTTAAGTAGAGGATGTGCTTGGGTACACCCTGAATTGCTACCTGTCTCAGTCAGAAGATGGATGATGTGTAAAGCTCCATTGAGAGATGAATATGTGAAAACAGACAGATTTCCTTGTCTTTAATTTCAGGTTTTGAACTCAGCAGTTCTGGCCAGGCACTGTCACTAGTGTTACTTGCCTGACATGGGTCGCTTCAGCCCGTAAGCCTGGGCTGAAGTTCTGCAATAACAGCAGAATCATATTTTCATTGCCTGATACATGCTGGGAGCTTCTGTCTCCAGAGTTGGTCTCAGTTGAAGCCCTGAAACCTCCAAGAAAAAGACAAGCACACTTAGTGGCAATGAAAAGCTGATACAAAATTAGTTTGGTCAGTGGGGTGGTGTTTTAATCATTTTTTAGTTAAATGAACCAGTTTGTGAAATTGTTGTGAAAGTGGAGAAGATGATTTGAAACATTTTAGCTGAAATGTGTGACAGGCTTTAGCAAAGGAAGAAAAAGGTGGAAAAAGAGAAAACTGGGACTTAATTTCCTAAATTTATCTTTGAAGACATTCATAAGATTGAAAGGTGAGCCCATTTATCCAGTAAGTTACAGTGATATATGCAGGTGACAACTTGATAGCTCTCTTTCATCAAATATTCCTGTACACATGCAGAGAACATCAACTCCTTCAAATGTGAAAACATTTTTATGCTGTTCTGAATTTGTGGACCGAGCTGAGGGTGTGTCTATTACAATGCTAGCCCAGAATTTCCCTCTGCTTTTTCTGATTTCCACCCTGCCCTAGCATGGCCAGTGATGCTCATCCTTGAGCTGCTGTCACAGCAGGAATTCAGCCCTGTATGCCTGCACTCTGGCATCTTTCCAAAATCAATATTTTAAAGAAACTGAAATTATTCCTCCTCCTGGAATCAAGATTCGTGCAATGATAGCATCAATATTAATACAATAATCGAACTTTAATTTCAGTTGCTAAGTAACCTATCATCCCCACAGAGCAAACTGGACTCAAACCAGAACAACGGAAAATGGAGAAAACTTCAGGTGAAAAAGGAAGTATTAAGGTGGGAGAAAGATCAGTCGAGTACCAGTTTCTACAGAACCATCCTCTCGGCTCAGCTAAAAGCACAGATCTTCCTTTTTTAAATGTTCCCCTTCTGTCTCTTCTCCAGTCCCAAGCTCTCTTGGCTGAGACTCGAGCCTCTCCTCTGTGCTGGATGCCGATTGTGGGCAGCACTACTGCAAAGGGCTCACAGGCAAGATTTATGGCAGAGCTGTTTGTTGGCTTTGTGGCTATTCAAATCTCCTGCCACTCGATACTCAAAAGGTAATCGTTGTAAAGAAAAACGAAGTAAATACGACCCATGAAGTTCATTCTGCTGGATGGGTGACATCTGTAAGGTTTTTCTGCTTGAAATGTGGGTTGGTAAGAGTATGAGTCTCAAAAGGTCAAACAGATTTCTCAGTTCAGGCAGTATTCATGTCAGAAACATTCAGCTACTACCATGCCCGTGTCGCCTCTCATGAGTGCTGTGGTTTAAGCACTCGCAGCCGCTGATGCTCCCAGCGAAAGGGGAGGCTTGTGTTTTTGCTAACCTTGGGTTTTGGGCCGTGGTCTCGGCAGCCGTAAGTCGCCGTGGCTCAAGCGGCAGGTGCTGCTCGGCTGGGTCCGGCGCGGTGCTCGGCAGACGGCATCCCCGCTCCCCAGCCGGTGCTTGGAGCTGACAGCAGCTGGCAGCCCCAGAGCTGCTCCTCCGCCACAGCGCTCGTCGCCCCGTCGCCCGCAGAAAGGGCCGTGTTCGGCTCTGTTCAGATTCTGTTGAAATAAAGAATCAAGAAGAAATAGTTAAAGGAAAAAAAAAAAATCTAATTTTCTTTCTTTTTTTTTTTTGTGCACGCTTTTGAAGAAGACTGATTCAGTGTTTTTCTTCTGGCAAACTATTTTGTCAGAGAAATCCCAGAGAGCTCTGTTTCTGCCATTTGAAGGTTATCTAATGGATTTCAGTATGGCCAGGTTAGAAAGATGTGTCTTGATGTGCAGAGAGCTGGGATTAACAGAAGAGAGGAAAATTACTTATTTCAATAGCTCTTTAAATAAAAAAAGTAAGTGCATTTAAAAGAGGGAAGCCCTTGCAAAGTATTTCCATTGTACTGTTTACTGTTTTTTTTTCATCAAGCATTATCTTGAGAAGCCTGAAGAAGTCTGTTTATCTAGGAAATGAGATTCTGTTGGTAGATGATGCAAGTAGGGGTTGGGAAAGGGTATCGGAGCCAGCTGGTGCAGAAGGAAAAAAAAAAAAAAAAGAGGTCACTCATTATAATTTTTCCTCTTGGTTGCCAGCAAAACAGAGGAAGGAACATGTCCTCTGGGATTTCCCAGCTGGCAAGAACATCCGTACAGGCTCACTTCCAAACACACCAGCAAATGGAAAAAAAAAATTAAAAATAAATCACTAGAGACTTACATCTTCATGGGTTATATCAGCATATTGGCTAGTGCCCTGATTGTTTTAATCTGAAGAGTTGCATGATGATGTGAAGTAGGAAAAAAAAAAATAAGATCCCCAACTCTAGGAACATCCCCAAATGGCTCTTGTTTTTGTTTTTCAGGGCTCATCAGTGTTTCTCTGCCTTTTCTGTCTCTGCCTTGCTGTGCTTTCCTCTTCCTAAAAATCAGTTTGTTCTTTTGGCCCCGCGTGATCCCTGTGAAGAGCACGGTGATGGCCACAGAGAGAGGCCTGGCAGGTCTTATCATGGTCAGCTGGATGTTTTTTCATTTTTTTCAGACATCAGCTACCTCATTTTCCACTGTCTGTAATTTCCTTCTTGTCTCTTTAATTAGCTCACCTAATGCATTGGCTGCAAACAGCGACCCAGTCTGCTCCTTCTTCTTTTCACATATCGATACATCATCTGCTGTGACTACTAATTTATGCAGACCCAGCTGTCCTGCTCCCTTGTCTTTCTGCTCGCTTGTTTATCCACCTGAGGTTTGGTACAGCAGAATGGGAAGCCTTCTGACAACAGGGCTCGCCACAAAATACCCATGTGGAGCTGGATCTAGCCCCTGTACAAGTACGTATCTGGATCAAAAGTTGCCTAAGGACAAGAACTGTCTCTGTGGCATTTATTTGTATGAAAGGCAGTTCAGGCAAGCCTCCATCACTCTTCTGAGTCTTCTGGTGCTCCTGCGGAATTACTATTAAATGGTCATCATTTAGTCATTTCTTGGGAACCTTGACCTCGCCTGGATGTGGAGATCAGCAGGCGCTCGGCAATTTTCACTCGGATTTATTGCCACTGCAAACGGATGAAATCATGTCAAACTCTTTTCTCTCTCTCTTGTGCCATCATGGAGTTGATTAGCTTTATGGGCAACTATCAATTTAAGGCAGACTATTTTGTGCTAATCAGCAAATCTCATGTGACTTTTTCTGAGTGCTGTTAGCCTGTTCGTAGCATGCAGTCACAGCACGGACATTGGCAGAGGTGCTCACTGTCATCTCCTAAGTCCGAAAGGAGGTCCCACAGCATCTGCAAATCTACTATCGAGTGAGAACCCAGAGGCCTTATTCTTATAGACTGTTCTCAGGAATGGTCTCCCACGAAGCAATCTTTGTAGGCTCTGCTTAATTACCTCTCAGCTCCCCAGGGATTTCCCTCTCCTGCTCTGATTTAGTGTCTCCATGGCTCTGCCACAACCGGAGCTCACCAATCTCATTTGCTAGACCTAATCTACATTTTTCCTTAAACACGTGATGCGTGTTTTATCACTGCAGGCACAAGGTCATGAGTAGTCACTCCAAGCCCACTGTCACCCTCAGGTGGTTAGCTGCTGAGGTACCTGATCTCAGCTGAGTGCCGGTACTTAATTGTAAAAGCTAATCTTGTTTGTAAGATCTGGTCCAAAGAAGTGAGGAAAAGCTTGCATAAATGTATTTGATTAAAAAAAAAATCATTTTAATGTCTTAAAATTTTGAAATTCACATTAAAGCAGGAAGGGAGATTAAATCCACTTACTCTGGGAAGTATCCTTTTTTTGTTGTTGTTGTTGTTTCACTTCATTTGGACAGTTTTCTTTCGAGGCATAGTCCGGGAGCACTGAAGTCAATGAAAATTTTGCTGTTGACTTCAGCTGCAGAAAGATGATACCCTTGAGACAAATTTGTGTTATGCAGGGCTGGAATACAGAACAGGGCTGCTGTAGCATGCACGTCGTGCTCGATAGCTGGGGGAGGAATGGATTCGCTGGACCTGGAAGGGTTTTGAAGAGTCTGTGTGTTGTGCAGTTTTTTAGGCAGACGGACGGATCCTTCTCCTTGTCAAGAGGAGTAACTCTGCTGAAATCGGTGGTGCTGAAGCAGACAGACACCAGCCAGCCACTCCTGTTTCATCACCAGTGCCGAACATATCGCACCCCCACTTGCAGGAGAGTATCTGGTGTTATCTGAAATGAAAAGCTCACCGTCCTGCCGGGTGAGCAGTTTAACTTGCTAAGCTTAATGTGATTGTTGTTAATCCTCCAATCGCTGTGTTTGTCTTGCAATGATAAATGATGATAAAGTGAGCTGCAGTGCTCGGTCTGCGGTGAGCCCCGGGTAAGCGGTGGTGAGTTTCCTTAAACCATCGCGCAGCACTTTGATAAACAGCCTTGTTTTGCCCCCCAGGACAGGGGCGGGGAGGGCACATAAGCCCTTGGGACTCCCAGGCCCCCCTTCTAGAGAAAACGTCCACGTGCAGCGCAGGTCTGCTGCCGTGCAGCTCTCGAGCCCTGCTGAGAACCGGGTCTGCAGGGTCTTGGTCGCTAGGGCTGCTTTATCTTGAAATAAAGCCTTGGTGAATAAATATGATGAAACGGTGCCTGACAAATAATAATAATGGGTATATTTGACTTTTGCTTTCTGCTGTTAAGTGTAGCTAACGGCAAGTTGAGAAGTCTCTGTTTGTGCAGACATAACAGCACCAATGTGCTCCAGACGCATCCGTTCCTGGTCAGGATGCTGCCCCCCTTGAATCGCGCGCTGCTGAACCACGCTGGGCGTGCAGAGACAGAGCCCTCAGCAAAGTCACCTCCACGGTCTGAGCCGAGGTAATTTGCAGCTCGGGAAAACTTGACATTTTAGACTCTGCCGCTTCAGAAAATGCGTGTGGCTGGATGCTGGGGTGGAGCAGTGCAGCCCCAGCTCTGGGATTTCAGTGGAGCCATCTGCCCTTGCAGAACTTGCACACCACTAGGAAGGGAAACTGGCCACCCTTTGAGCTTAGCAGCAGGGAAGAAACACTGTGCTTTTTATTGCTGAGTTTTTTGTAGTGTATGGGCAAAATTCTTGCTAGATAAACCATTAGTCTGGGGTTTCAAACGAGCTTGGAGTTCGATACTCGGCTCCCCTTGTTCTGCTTTTTCAAAGGTGAAAAGAGACATTAATCACAAATGCACAAGAGGAGGGAGCATAGCAAGAGAAAGCTTTGAACATGATGCTTAGTGGAGCTAAACAAGCTGTTACCTTCAAAAACTGAGCTGAGAGTCGTGGGAGATGGTAAAGTTATGCCTGGGCAGTGAGAAAGGCAAGTCTCTGTTAACCCTTTCTTCCAGTCTGCACTGATCTGCACAGGTGAGGGGTTTCTTCCTCCCCACCGCTGGCAAAGCTGTCCCAGGTCAGACATGGAGTGTCTGTGGGAGTTGAGGAGGCCAGTACAAACACGACACGACAGTGACATCAGTGACCTTTACTAGAAAGTAGACTTTTTATCTTCCCCCTGCGTCTTCTCGCTTTCCTGAGAGAGCATAGTCGGCATTTCTTAACAATGGTTCTCCATAAGGCTCTTCCTTTTCCCTGATGTGGGATATATGGAGTCCACTCTACAGTCTTTGTTCATTGGAGTTATCTTTATTTTATGGGAGAACACCATTGCCTGGGCATCTGTATCAGTATTGTATCCCTCGGTGTGGCATCTGCACTTAAAACTGATCCATCTGGTTTGTCTGCCATAGCAAATAATTTTAATTGGAACTACATAATGTAGTTCTACAATCCACCACATTTTGTAAAGGTGTCTGCATGGTTTTGATCCCAGAGCAGCCCAAAATACTGCCAAATACTCCCAAAAAACACCAACCAATCAAACAAACAAACCAACCCAACCCAAACCTAACCACAAAACCCACCCAACTCACAGCCTGCAGCCAGGTAATCGTGTGAGACTTCTGGCTGGCAGAACATGCTGGGTGCTGCAATGGGTGTTGTTGCTGAGGTCCCTCTCACCAGAGAGCTTGAGTGCATGTGATGGACTCGTTCAGCCCCTCAGCTCTGTGCCTCAGGATGCACACCAGTGTGCCTCCTCAAAAACCAGGCATCTGCCCTCAGCAATGAGAGGTCTGGAGGGGTCCCCAGGCTCTCGGGCATGCCCTGGGTCTCTTACCCTTGTACGCACAAAGAGCGTGGCAGTGCTGCAAGAGCTGTGCGAGCGGTTTCAGCATAAGCTCTTGCCTTCGTGCTGCAAACCAAAGCTGCTGGAGCCATAGGAGGGAGCTAGGTCAAAAGGCAGAAATCACTGTTAAGCACACAAATTTTGCTGACTTTCAATGGGTGTCAAGTCCTCCAGTGTCTCTTGTGCTTTCAAAAACATAAAGGACCTTGATTAAAGCAATCACAACAGAGAGTAAGCCAGGACTTTGTAATTGTAGGGAGCCTTGACATTGTCTTCTGAATATGTTAAGGGCAAATTATCCATGGCAAATTACTTTGATCACTGCCTTCATTATTTGGTCTTAATCCTAACTTGATGCCTTAGGCTAGGTGGTAAAATTCTCCCATTGCAAACAAATTACACTTCCCCCCCCCCCCCCCCCCCGCCCCCGCGCCTCACTGT
>VZTL01063380.1:11812-27295 GCA_013400535.1 Scopus umbretta
CCGAGGGTTTCAGTCATTCTTGCTGATGTGATTTCTTGGAGGTAGGCTTCTGCTTCTTTCCTTCTTCCAAACTATGTATTTTTCATGGTTCTGATTTTTCTGCAGCTATTTTTTTTCCCCCTTTGAACGAAAGTAGAAATCAAACAGAAATAATCTGCTTGATTTTTATCTGAGGCAGCTGTGCTGGAACAGAACCCATCGTTCAGATCTGTTACCTTTTACACAACAGAGATAAATTAATTACAGGGCTTTCCCCTGACATCCAGACTCTTGCCTGCAAATGTTCACATAAAAGATGAATGACAATGAGATTCTCATTACAGCTTGATGAATTAGCCTTTTCACTTCAGTTACAGCAAAGTCTACTTCATGGTCAACAGTCCTGTTTAGGCCCAGTCTTTTTTTTTTTTTTTTTTCCTCTCTTTGAATTAAAATCAAACATTTGCTGTCAAACTGCTCCTTCTGGTGCAATCCATTATTTTGTACTACCCATTAGAATTTTTCACTTTTCCAGGGAATTTGCCACACTGGTTTGTCAGGAAAGCTGTTACTCAGCAACAGCATTTTCCCACATGTTGCAAACCTAAGGCTGTCTTGAGAAGTGGAAGCTTTCTATGAAACAAAGGACCAGAAGACCATTGCCTCTCTAATCCTGGGCATAATCCTCTCAATCAAGCCACTTCCCCTCAAACTTTGGTGTCTCAGTAGACAAAGCAGGTGAGGTGGGCTGGGAGGGGAGGTGGCACCGCGTCCCCGCCGTCAGTGCCGGCCATGGCGGCCTGGGGAGGCCTCCCTGTTGCAGCCAATGTTCTTGGGCAGCCAGCCCCGTCCCATGTCTGCTTGCTCCACCTCTGGTGGTGTTGGGGGTTTGGAAAGCTTGCAAGTGAGACTAAGCCATGAGGTTTTCAGCTCTACCAAGGTAAAGACAGACGTTCTGAAATTCCACTCATTTTAATGCAGTATGTCTCTTGTCTTCCTAAACTGTATTTGGGAAACACCCTTCACTGGCTTCAGGACCCAACATTCCTGCCTTTGTTCCTGTGCTGGTAATGTTTTCGTTCTACTGCTATCTATTTATTTTTTTTTTCTAAGTAGCAGAAGCTTAAAATAACATAAATATTTTATTTGGCTGGAGTGGATGTTGTAATACAAAACCTGGAAGGGAAGGAAAACCAATTACCCTCCACTAAAGCGACGTGGGGTAACAGCTGTTGCTCACAGTCCTTCAGGTTTTCCTGGCAGAAGAGGGGACGCAGCTTCTGCGCGCATCCTGGTCTGACCAGGCTGCAAGAGGAAAGTGCGATTTCTGTCTGTTTCTTTGAGGCTCTTGGGGCTGTGATTTAGTCACAATATGTGGCACATCATGAAGCTTTCATCTTCAGGTGGAAGTGGAGTAAAGCAGTGGGATTTCAAGGGTAGGAAGGCTGCGTGCATTGGCATTTACCTGTCTGCAGCCTGCTCCTGGAGAGGGCGTATGGCGGAGGGTTTGTTGGTGTAACGGTTTGATTCTCTAAAAACAACTGGGCACAGAGGTCTGCAGTGTGAAAATGAGCACTCCTAAAGCTGTTCACCTCACTGAATGCAGGCTTCACCGATACAGAAATATTACAGCAGTGCAAACACTTCAGTAAAGTCCCTGACAGCCCACTGCATGTTTTCACAGATTTTTTTTTTTTTTTTTTTTTTTGGGGGGGGGGGGGGGGGGGGGTGTGGCCCCTCCCACCCTCCCAAGGAAAGAGAGGATACAAATGCATTCCCCAAAGCTCTATTCTTCCAGAAATACNGGGGGTGGGGGCAGTTACACCCCCCTCCGAGGCATCTGACCCTGGCTGCTGTCTCCATCGAGGTACGGTGGCGACAGATTGCTTGGCCTCATCCAGGGAGTCAAGGTGATTTGTAGGAGCATTGGGAAGGAGTGCCTACAGCGGCACAGGGGTCTGAGGAACCCACGGCTGCTAAAAGGAAAAAAGCACAGGAAGGGAATGATTATTTTACAAACCCTCTTTGCAGTACTCTAAGTTAATGATCGGGGAATGAACTTGGAAATATCTATCAGTTCTTTCATACAAACTAGGCATATACACACAATAATCTTGTTGAAGTATAATACACAGTTTAGTTAAAACTGACATATAAATGGGGCAGGAGGGAAATGTGCAGAGGTTTTTACTTGGGTTACACGCACATTTAATCATTTCCATTTTGTAAGAGGGTGGGCCAACTGAAGGTACAGCCCTCCGTGTCCCCCACGTATCCCTGCAGGAGCGACCAGCCCCGAGCAGGCTGCAGGGCAGGAATGCCTTGTTTTCAAGGGCAAAAGTGCCGTTTTGCCAACCCATTCTGCTGTGAGAGGCCAAATGGTTTTCCTGGGCAATTTGAAAAGCTATTGTCTGTACAAAAATAAAGTCAAAATAACCATCCTCGCCAGGTGCTATTTTACAAAGAAAGAACATTGTGTTTCTTGCACGTAGTTTGTGGCAGTTTTTCATGTTCGTTTGCTTGTATCTTTAAGTGTCACCATCTTGATCAATTTTATTGCACCTGCCTGTGGTCAAAATATTACTAATGGTAGCTCTGATTGGTGTTCAGGGACAGGAATAAGTCATTTATAATGACCATAAGTGAAAACATCAAAATACAGGTAGAAAAATAGTAGCCATAGAGTCAAGCTGTCATTATTTATGTGGCAATATTTACTTGTACATCTTTTCTGTGTATCTTGATGCTTCCCAGGCCACACTTACTTTGCTGGCTCCTCTTAGTTTTAAGAGGTTTCTGTGCTTTTGGAAGTATTATCAGAACAAGATGCCAAGGCAGAGTGATGCTGATGGTCACCTAGTGACTTCTGGATCAGGAGGCAGTGCCAGTTCCAACCATGTTACTCCCTCTGGGGCAGGAGGAGAGGTGAGTGTCTATCTGAACCTCACCAATACATTCAGCACCTTTGGGGACATAAGGTTTTCCAGAGTTTTCCAAGCCCCCTTGTCTGTCTGCTCAACAACTCACTTTCTCTGAGGACAAGGCAAACATCTGAAAAAATTACTTTTCTGCATAACCATTGTGCGAAGATGTGCGTGCAGAGGTATCAGAAATAGGGGAACTGGAGGGAAAGGCTGCAAATTCTTCAGCAAGTCTGGGGCCCAGCTGTAGTTTTGAGGGAAAAGATGCTGCGATTTCGTTACCTGTTCGTCGTCTCCGGAGACCCTTGTAAACATCAGCGGAGTTGGACTTCAGTTCATCGTGCGCAGTGGTGATGATCTGGATGAGGACTCCTATGTTTCACCGCTGCGCTGGACCCGGTGCAGTGATCATTCCCTGGGTTATGCTCCGGGGAGGCGCAGGCACCTCCTGGTCTGGAGCGGTGGTTTGTCTGTCTGTCAGCCCCACCTCCCTGAACAGCATGGTTGCCGCTGGATGGGCCATGGCACTGCTGGGTCTGCTGTAGTGTCTAAGGCAACCTGGCATCTGTCTGTACAGCAAATCAGAGCTGCTGAGAAGCAGGCGGTTATGTCCCACAGTGGGGCTGTCCCAGCTCTCCGGTCCCAGCCCCGTGGCCTCTTGAAATCACCTCCCATGGCACCTGCCACCTTCCAGCCTGCTGACAATTTTTAAAGTCTCTGTAGGGAATATAGATCAGAGGAAAACATATTCAGTCCTTTGCAAGATGCAGCACACAATTCTCCTCACATACAATGACTGCAAGAGATGCAAAGTCTCCATGTGTGCCGTTGGATGTTTTTAACCTGCAGCCATTTGTGGAATTGCTCGGTCATTGCTGCTGCTGCTGCTGACAATGATGTCTCCGTCCATGTAATCATTATATTAAAGCAAGGCCAAGATGGTGATTGGCATAAGTGACTTGCATGGAAGACAGCTAATGCGATCCATCAATCAAGGAGGAAATTGCTTTGATATAGTTCTCTCTAAAAGAGGTATGTGTATAATGCAGCATCACCAAAGTTTGAGGTATTTGTTCATGGCTGTATTAAAAAGCAAAGGCCTTATGCGACTCAACTGAAAGAACAAGTCATTTCAGTCATAAAAACCATGAATGGAATTACTGCAAAATGAGCTGGGGTGGGAAGGAAGGAGGGTGCTACCTCTTTCCCACCTTGCTTCCCGCCCTGGGCGGACAGACAAGGCGCCCGACGTGCCCATGCTGCTTTCCTGGGGACCCCATCTGCGGCTCCGCACAGGGACCTGCTCTCTCAGAACTGCCGTAATCCTGGCACTCCTGCCTCCTTGCTAATTGAACCNCCTTTGCAGTTTTAGAAATTGTGACCATAAAGTAACCAGAGGGAGTCCATATAATAAACAAACTAATCTGGGAAATGATGTGTGTTATAATCACCTTTGCCAGAGGCCTGATGGCGCTTCTCTCCTGGCATTCGAAGCCACCTTCACTTGTGTTTGAGGCACAGGACCATCCCTTCTCACCGTCAGTGCTTGCGTGGGTGCTGTTCTGCAGGGAGGGGCACGGCTGAATGTGGCAACTGACCCTGCAGGGGACACTTTTGCTCATCTCTGTTTCTCAGGGCTGGCTCTCTGGCGATTCCCTTCCCGCTACTCCGGCATTTCTTTGAGTTGTCCTCAAACTCCTGCATGGTAGCTCTGTGTCTCGGTACATCTCTGCTGCTCCAGACGGCTCTCATCTGCGAGAGCCCTTCAGGGACTCTTCTCGCAGCAAGCTGCCAGAACAGGAAAATCCCTTGGGAATTTTTTCTGCTCTGCCTGCCAGCTCTTCAAGGAAAACTTCGGTCTCTCCAACTGTAAAATAACAAAGTGCCAAATATCACTCAGCCATATAGACAGAGAGCAGCATAACACCCTGATGAAAAGCTGTCTCTGGTGCCGATTATCAACGCAGCTTAGAGCAAAGCTGAGACTTTTAATGCCCAAAGCGTGATGCGCTCCTTTGACCTTGTAAGTTATTTTTATTGCTACTTTGGCTCCTTTGCAGGTTGCTGGGCTATACGCAGATGCAACAGAAATGGTGGAGACAGCCGATTTCAAAGGTACGCGGCGTTCTTCCACAGCGCGTGGGAAACATGAACGTTTTGAGATCTCGTTCTTGTGTCATAGGTTAAACTTGGCACTGCAAATGGTACTGCAGAAATTACTTCAGTCACTTGTTCTAGTAGAAATTCTACAAATGTCTGTGTTTACGTCGTTACATGGTACCTGTGTTGCTACTGCCCGGGCTTCTTTGTGGGACTTTTTCACAGTAGCTGGGACGGACGGAGTATTTTGGCTATGGGAGCACGCGGCTGAGCTGGGGCTGGAGGAGAGGAGCGCTGCTCTCCTGCATGGGCGCAGCCGGAGAAGTGCGAGGTGCTCAGCCTGGAAGGGCTGGCTACCTGGGCTTCAGAAACAAGCCGTTTGCTTTATTGAAGGTTACTTAGCCTCCAGGCTCTTATGCTTCTTTATTTCCTCTTAAATGGATGTTTTCCCCAAAGATAACCTTTTTAAAGCCGTTCTAACAGGTTTCCAATTACTTTTCATCACATTAGTCTTCTGTTCTAAAAATTTCTCTCTGAACATTGAGTCTATTTTGAGAACTTGGGAAAGAGTTTTTTTCCTTCTTGTTCTATTTTTGTAAGGTGAGTGTGTTCACCAAAGACTTTTCCCAAACCTCTCTCCTCTCTCCACTAAGAAAACCCTGGTGAATTGGTCGAAAATAGGACTGGCCTCTACTGCTCTAATAGCAAAGTGCTTTTACCCGCTCCCACTTTGTGTTTTGCAAACTTGCTGATAAATGGCACTCTTGTAACAGAAGACTTGAACGTTTTGGGTTAGGAAAATATTTAAGTACGTGAACTTCAGATATAATGAGAAGTGCCATTCGTTGAATAGGTACTTAATCTGTCCTTACGCTGAACCGTATTCCAGACTACATTTAAGCAGGTTTTCTGAAATCAGGGCTAAACAGATCAGATATGGTCCATTTAAAATCAGTGAAGTTCTTTTCATCAGCATTACTAGTCCCTGGGTCTTCTGCAGTTGCAGAGGTGAGTTAAATGGTATTACGTTTGGTTATGAGTCAGGCTGTGAAGTAGGATAATAATCATTATATTCCACTGTTTTAAATCCTAAGAGGAGCTGAGGGTAAAACACATTACCAACTATTCATTGAATTTGGGAAACTTCAAGTGAAAAGTATATCATAGTATTAAGAATGAGCATATAAGATTGAATGAAGAATATCTGTCCTTCCCATCAGCTGGAGAGCAAGAACTGACGTCGGAAAGATTATTTTCACTACCTGATTGTTCTAAGCTTGTTTTGAAAAAGGGCCATGAATAATGACTCGTGCCGTGCCCCAGAACAGTCTTTTCCTGTTTCCTCGCCAGCTGAAAGTGCGGGAAGTCGGGTGTCCTGACAGTTCTAGAAAGGCAAGACAACAGGGGAAAGGGGCTTACAGCATGAGAGCAAGGCATCCCAGAGCGCTGCTGCTGCTCTCACCACACCGGAAAGAAATTAGTAGCATTGCGTAGGAAATACCAGATACTCCTCTACGTCAAACGTACAAGTGGCACTGGATGAAATTTCCTGGAACAGAGCTGAACGCTTAGGAAAGTGGTGCTGGCATCCCATCCCAAGCAGGCTGACACATGACTGGCAGAAGCGATTGAATGCTGCTTTGCATGAAATGAAATGTCAATACTATTAATTTTATGGCGCAGCAGCCAAAATGCTTGTAACTGTCAAGGACTTTCCTCAAAGTAACATCTTTCCATCTATGGTACTGGAGTGCAGAGGAATTTCAGTTGCTTACTCTTAAAGTCTCCTTTCTGTAAAATAATAATAATAGTAATAATAATTTTCTTAACAGGGTGCTTTCAAAAGCAGTTTTTGACATTTATCGAAATTGGAAATTTTTACTGAAATAGAAATTACATAAGAAAATGGTTTCCTTCAAAAAGCACATAAAACATTTTAAATGTATCAAAATTATCATTTACATCTGTTATTTAAATTATTCTTGAATATGGCAAAATTAAATGCAGAATGGCCTCATAAATGGATAGAGTGAGGTCATCTGTCCTCTTCTCCCCTTTAATTTTTTTAAATTGGTGGCATTCTGCTATATAGTCCTCTGCAATCTGAATTTGGAAATGCTTAGGTTTTGAGAAGCTGAGGGCCAGGGCTAAGACCAAGGAGAAGAGAAACTGAATTCCTTGAAGTCAAGCCACTGAGCCTTGGAAAGCATTTCCTCTTCCCTCCCAAAGATGATAAACATAACAAAATTGGTGAATATTTATTTAGTGTAGCCCATTTATCTTGTCCGTATTTGGGGCTTTATTGTGCTTGTTTGTTTGCAGGCCCTGGAGAATTGAGATTTAGTGGCACCAATGTTAATTAGAAGTCAATTTCTGTAATCGCTCAAGAAGTGCTTGTATTCTCATCTGGACACAGAATGAAGTCAGCACCATGTCATTCCGACAGCCAGTCTCAACAAAGTAATCACCATTTTCACACAGAATATTCAAAATAATTCCCTAGAGTGCAATGTAAGGAAAAAAAAAAAAAAAAAGAAATTATACATTGCTGTTGGACTTTACACAAATTGGAAAATGAGCTGAACTTCAGAAACACCTTGTTTTATGTGAAAGTCTTGCTTACATGAAGAGTGAAGGACATCAGTGCAGTGTAGCTGTAAGAACGAGCCCTCCTGCCCCGGGCCGCATGCTGGGCATGCAGTTATCCACTCGTCCCTGGGCCAGGAATTCTCCAGGTGAGTCGCTGACTGAAAGACGCTTCTCTGGGTCCTTACACTGCAATATTTTCTGAAACCTATTATATGGTTAATACCTGCAAAGCTTGTGATTTCATTGTTTGATATAATTTTATTCAATAAAGCTGACTCATTGCATAAAGGTCTTGGTATTTAATATTTAATAGCATAAATCCCACGTGAGTCCTAGGCAGAGGATGAAAATTACATTTTAAATTAATGTGCACTCAAAGCCTGCTCTTGTTTCTTTCTGCCTTTAAAGGCCGACAGCCATTTGCAAGCATAATACCAGCTTCCAGAGATGATGTCCGTATTCTCTTCAAAATGGCTAGTTATCGTCAAAAGATGATGTGGCAGTACCTATACATGTGCCAAAACAGAGAGCAAGTGGGAAGCCCATTTCTGGTGGCACTGGCAATGCAAAGACAGACGTTGATCCACGCACCTGCAGTCAGGGGTTCCTCCTCCCTGGAGCCACGCTGCACAGCGGGGAGTGCCGTGCTCCTGCACCGCACATCGTGTCGGGGGACGCAGCCCATGGCAAAAGTGCCTCGTTACTACTAACACAAAGAGCTAATTAGTAGGATAATGGCGTGACTGCGGTCCCCAATGCGCGGGGACTGACCGCAGAGTCATCTGCAGGAAAGGAGCTTTCCCGGGAGCTTCAGAACAGGAGCGAGGAGTCCCCGGATGGCGTGGTTGTCCCAGGGTAATTGCCCTGCTGGGGAGAGGGAGCCACTGGCTCTGCAACACACCTCACTGTATTTTTGAGCAAATAAATCTTATTATGAGATGAACGAAACATGTTTCAACAGGCTTGTGGCTTTTGCCACTGAGGACCAGGGAGCTCCTGGGACTGTGGCTTTTGAGTAACATGGTCCAGCTCTTCAGCAAATATTCAGCTATTGCAAGCATTATAATGTATACGACTTTGGTGGAGATACTCAGCTTGCTCTGTTTTGGGTGACAGGTCAAACATCAGCATTGAAGTACACCATTTTTTCTGAAAATTCGGGGCAAAATTTTTCTTTCTCCTCTATAGGCGAAGACAGTTTACCTCCGGCTGGGTGCCCTCCTACCACAGTCATTTCAGCAGGAACACCTGGGATCCACACAGTCTTTTATCACTCCTTCGTGCTGGCAGCGTATGACAGAACGTCCACAGTGGTGCCCAGCAGAGCCGTCCTGCACAGCTTTGGGGTCCCCCGTGGTGCCTCAGCCTGCTGTTGTTTCAAACAAGGCGTCTCGCCTCTGGAGCAATAACCAAACGGGTCTTGGGTACTTACCCAGTGCTGCAGCTGCGCGTTCCTAGGCTAGGTTTTCAGAGCATCATCAGCATCTATCAGATTTGGCTGGATTTTCAAAGGATTTCGGGATACAGCATGTACCTGGTATTTCACATTCTTTTACAGATTTGGCTATTTATATCGCTGCTTTCACAGGAGCTGAACTCAGCAGTGACTCCTTACATCTGACCCCAAACAGTTACTCATCAAAGCATGCTATACACTTGCAAATTAAACATATGCTATTCTAAAGCCCAGTCTGGCAAACACTCAGCAGCCAGTTTGGTACTTATCACTAGGATTATCCTAAGTGCCTTCAAGATCGCTTCCTGAGTAAGCTTTATTTATGTATTGTGAACGGCTGTTTGCATCCAGGCCAGGCAGAATTTCTCCTCTTGGTCTTGGTGGCAGGGAGGAGAAGCAGGAACAACTGTACTCTTTTCTGTGCTGCTTTGAAAGCCTGAAGTGCTCCAAAAGGAAGGTCAAACAAAGCGTTTCTTCACATTAATTCCTTTGAGTGGCATTTAGACTTAACCAACTGTGTTACAGACTTTTATTACAATAGCAGAGTCGGTGCTGGGAAGTTTGTGCTCTCGCACGGTTTGCAGCTCTAGCGCTACCGAGACCCTTTAAGATCACAGGAGCTGCTGAAGAGAATTACCTTGATGTACTCTGGGGCCTCTTTCTGCTGTAATTCTGCCATCTTCTCCAGCACTTGGGAATTAACCGCGCAGTGTTCCTGCTGTACAAACGCTGCCAGGTTTGCTGCTGGCCAGTGCCGTCTCCGGACTGGCCAGCAGGTTACAGCACCGGTTAGCTCGTGTGGATGTGAACCCTTGGAAAGGCAACGGGACCTGACGGTGGGAGAGCAAAGCTTCGGCGTATGCCTGGCGCAAGTGCGGGAAATACAGCGCATGTTCTGCTACAGCAAAGGCCCCTCTGCACCTTTCCCAAACGCCTCCAGAGCTGGGTGACACTGGCCTAAAGCGTCCTTCCTGGGAAAATTGCTGTGAAGGGCTACAGTTATAGCTGTGGCTGCAGAATGCTAATCTTGCCAACACTTTGTGAAACGAAGTGATGGTAATTTCTTTACTTTCTCTCTGACGAGTTTTAGCACAAATTAGTTCCTTTTTGTTTCTCCTGGGATAAGGTTTGAGATGGAAATCTGCACCTAAATTTTTTGTTCTTGAGACACAGCAGCCAAAAGTGTGTTCACCTTGTCACGTGGTTTATAGACCCACACCACAACCAGCAATAGGCATTGTCCCTCAGAAGTAATTTCCTAGAGCCTCAGTGAAATCGCTATATAAATATGTATATACATATATAACATTCCAGATTATGTAATTCCACCATCTGCTGCTTTACATAAACAGTGCTCATATTGCACCTCTGCTGCTTTACATAATGGTGTCCCCCATACAAATCATTACTTACATGCAACACGGGGCAGCCGATGAAGCAGGGCCTGTACTTTTCGTTCTCCTCTAATGAAATACTTCTTCCTTCTAGTAAGGTACAGGCAGTGAACTTGCAAAGCAGAAACACCACGTACTGTAACACTGCCTATTTGTTTCCCACTTACTGTCTTTGTTCTTACATAGGCAGACCAGGCAGATTGTGTTTATTTTGATAAGTAACTTTACTGCAGGGTCAAGTAGAAAGAAAAGATTGGCAGGAAAGGAGCAAATCTCCCTTAAACAAAAATATCTGCAAATGTGGCAAGAAAGAGTAGGTAAACAAGTAAAAGGTGAAGAAGTGAAAGGTAAGCTTCAGGGCAATTTATTAAGATGGTAAATGATGAGCAAACCAAAATCTCTGCAAGCATTTAGCAGATGGGAGGGTATTCTGGGAGCATGGCATTTGTTCAAGCAGTGAGTAAAAGCTAGAAATACATGGATTTTTTTAAGGAATCTTTGGTTTATTTCTCAGAAACAAGCCATGAGGAAGGCAAGGCAATGTTTACATTTTCTTTGCCTGCATTTGTATTTCTGCTGCTTAGGGAGCCTAAAAAAATGAAAGCCTGCTTTTCAAAGTCTGAGACCCCACACCCAAATCTGCTTTTCAATTACAGGTGCCGATACAGTGATTTAATTAGCCTGCAGTGCAACACACATGCAGCTGATGTGGTTTGGGATCTTACTTGCATCCTGCTGTGGAGCTGAGTCCTACTGCCTGTGCATCCTTCCAGGGGGCTTCTTCCAACCTATCTTCAGCCCCCAGAAGGCAACTACGCATGCTGGTGACTTAGGCTCCCTCCGTAGCAGAGGAGTTGCAAGGCACCTCTCGAGACCAAGTCAAAGCTCAAGTGGGCTCAATCACCTTCTACAACTGTCAGGGTACACGGGGTAATTGGCTTGGATGAGCCACGCCAGGGGGTGGATAAAATGCGGGGAGGTGACTCCCTGTTTCTGTCCTTGTGTGTCCTGGGTTTCTGTAGCTGGCTAAGCCCACACAAGAGATTTGGGTAACTGCAACTGAAGACTGGCTTCTTGTTGATGAAGGGGCTCTCCTTCATGGGGGGGTGAGGAGGAGGAGAGGTGGGGGGAGCTGGCTGGCACCATTTAAAGCTCTTCTGAAGACTCCCAAAAGATTTAGCCCTGGGCTGTCTCCAGAGCTTTCTTTAACTCTGGGAGAAGACTTGCTTTAATGACTATGTCATCACCCCAATTTATATCCTTTTAAAGACTGAAACATACTTGACTCCTTGGGGTGGGCTGCTTTATGATAGCTATTGTTAAGGGGTTTTGGGGGGGAGAGGGGTTGGAAGTGCTCCACAGAGACAGGACTGCCTTCCATATGTTCAATTCTTGCTGGTTTTATTTTTGATTAGGAGCAAGGGACTGATATATGTTATAAGGAAGTGATGAATTACCCGGCATGTCTGGAGCACTAGGGATTTTCTCACATCAGGATGATGGTGATTGATTTTTCTTTCCTCTTTTTCTTCTTCTTTTTTTCTTTTTCTTTTTTTTTTTTTTTTTTAAATCTGCAGCAGAGGAATTTCTTGATGCCTGATTGCAGCTGACAGGTAAGCTGTGGAACTGGCTCACTGGTGGCTGTGACAGGCCTTCCTGTCTCCTGCCCCCACTAAATTTTAGACTTTAATGGCTTGTTGAAGACATGCTGTCAGGATGATGGAGATGGTGAGATTATTAAATGAGGACATCTTCTACTTGCTAAATTGCTTTAATCTCACAGGAGGCTATATTAGCTCTTATTGGCCACCCCTTTGTAGGGGCTAGAGGAGAAAGCAAAGAGCAAGGATGGGGACTGCAGAAACCCAGCAGTGTTTGTTTTCCTGAAAAGCTGTAGTAGAGCCCAGGAAGGAAGGTGGGAATCGCACCTCCCTCTGTCTGCACTGCTAGCACAGTGCTGGTCAGAGAGGAGGCAGAAGATGAATTTAATTGATCCCAGCACATGCTGGTTCCAGAGGACTACTATTAGTTTTGGTGTGTTGAAGCACAGTGTATCTGGTGTCTTGTCCCTTGCTGGCCATGGAAATGATGAAGTTATTCTGTGTCGGGCTGCTTTTTCCTGTACTCTGTTTCATGGGCTTATTATATCCCACACCGAGGGAGAAGAGGACTGCAGCATGGGGGCTGGAATTTGGATCCTGAACTTGAATATCTGTTTCTCTGGAAACTAGATTGCAGTTGCAATTTATGTAAAATTGCTCTTTTCAAAAAGAAATGATGGAACTGGTTTGGACTAATTACAGAGTTGTTCAAATATCTTTGGCGTGATAGCGTGACTTGAAATCCCATGCATTCCATTTATTATCAGCTGGGGAGGCGGAGGGGGAAGGAGGCAGAAAACATCAAAAGGAGCAGGAAGGAAGGAAGGAGCTGAAAAGGAATGAAGGAAAAAAACAGAAGAAGGGGAAAGATCCATATGAGGAGCAACCAATACAGTAAATGCAGCTGTCCCCGGATAGCATTAATTATGCATGGGAAGGCATATACCTACGTTCCCAAAATGAAGTAGGAAATAGTCCATGAGCTATTGGTGACTTCTGTTATATTTTTTAGTTGCTTGCTGAATTAAGTTTTCCTGTTGGATGGCACTGCAAAAAGGATGGTAGGAAGAGCTGTAATTTGGTCTTAATCCTCTGAGGGATGATTGCTGTGCTAGAACACAGGAAAGGTATAGCTGAAAGAGAGAAACTTCTCATGTCACCAGGTAGGAGTTGCTCTGCAGACCGTCCACTTAGGAATGGTCACTCCTCCAGAGATCTGTGCCTATTTTATAGGGTAAATGCTTTCCTGTGACTGAACTTCTGTGAGTGGCATGAAAGTAGTGACTGAACAGAGAGAAATATTCCATGCGAAGGTAAGTCTGTACTGCCATAATACTCTGCAGGTGTACTTAGTGTAATCAGTCCAGCAGTCACTCCCACAGAGCTGTGAAATGTTGGCATTCCCACAGGTGTGTCGTTCCTTGGTATTCTACTCTTCAGAAAGCGAGATAGCTCTCTTCAGTCGTATTCAGCACAACCCACGGGTCAGTAAAGCACAGCTCAGGCTTATGGATAAACTCAGCTCATGGATAAACTGCTGGCACTTGGGATGTGTCTGATGAAGCTGATTAGGGACATGCAAAAGCATAGTGACTTGGTGGATGTTCATCCAGCTTAAACTTGGTGTGCACTGAAGCTTTCCAGCGTGGTTTCCAGGCTTTCCAAATCACCCACCCTTTCTCTTCCTCACTGTGCTGGCAGCACCGTATGCCACCCCAAAACCCCTGCATCCCCACTGGGGAAAGCAGCTGTGGTTCATGTCAGAGGGATATGCTAAAACCCTTCTGAGTAGGGCCACAACACCCTCCTCGGTCAGGCGTGGTTGCTGCGGGCAGACAGCAGAGCCCACGCTGAGCCGCAGGATGAGACCTGGGTGCATCAGGCTACCTCTGGCATGCCTTCAGCACGAGGTCCTGGGTCTGGTCTCTTCCTGCTCAGGGAGCTGTTGTCTCTCAGTAAAATAGTTCACAGTCCAAGAATTTGGTGCTGGAGGAAACCAAAGGGGTGACAACCTTCCTTTCCCATCTTCTTTGTTTTAACTATTTAAGAAAGCCTTACTGAATTCAAAGCAGGTATGCGAGCTGCCCACAGATGAAGAAGGGGCTCCATCTCTCTTCCTCTTCTGGTGTCTATACAATTAAAACAAACAAACAGAAAAACCCAAACAAACTAAAAAAACCCACAAAAAACAACCCACCAAAAATAAACTACACAACACTGAATAACCTTATATAACTAGACTGGAGTTAATCGAGCTGAATTTATTAAGATGATCTTTGCAACCAAATGAACTGATTACCAGTAGGAAGAAACTTAGTTTATTATCTGATTTTAAAAGCTTGAATAATTTTAGCCATTGACTTTATTGTCAGCCAAAAGAACTATTTCAATTATTGTCTCTAATAACTTTGGAGGACATCTTTAAAGTTCTTTTCCATGAATCCTACTTCAAATGCTACTGCAGAGATGAAAGGAACAAGCTTAACCCAATGAATAACTGATAAACCAGAAATATCACTGCCTTGCCTCGAAACATCACAGATCAGAGCTTGTCCCTTGAATATAATCATAGTGTATGCTGTCGCTGGCCTTTATTGGAAACGAAGCTCTTTTATGATATTCTGTCATTTATGACAGTTCCTCCAGAGAGTTCATTAGGATGAACATTAATGTGGCTGAATCTAGGAAACTGCTTTTCCTGACATAATGCCAACATATATTACAATACTGTGCCAGTGCAGCAGGGGAGCTTTATGGTTGTTTAATGCATGTGTGTGTGTGTTGCAAATTGCATCACTTTTTAACTCTCTCTGTAAAGCAGTATCTTTCTTCTGAATTGCCACCACTATAAATATATGTAATGGGGTGCCTGAACAGCTGTTTTGTTCAGCAGTTATCTGTGATGATTATGTATTCATAGGTTAGAGTATCCAGCACTGGAGAGCTGCAATTAATCTATACTGTGCTTGAAACCATCAGTGAGCACTTGGGTTTTCCCCCTACTTTACGGGTATTTCTTAGAGTTCCTTGTACATAAAAATCTGTATTAGGAATTGAGGCAAAGGAGAGAAGTAATGACAAAGAAATAGAAGAAATAGCTGATCACTTCCCCCTTCTCCACCTGTTCCCACACAGCTGCATTATGCAGGATTAGCTAACTTTGACTCAAAGTCAGGTCACTTGTGTCAAGCATGGTCATGGTGGAGTATTGCAAGGCCAGTAGGATCGGTCACTATGGGTTAACCACTTCCACACAGTGTAGAGCAGGGTGTGTGTTTGTTTTTCAAAATCCAAAACCCCAAGAACCACCCCCGACCTGTTGCTGTCTAAGGGTTTCACATATCTTGTTATGAAATTTAACTTAGTTGAATGCCCTTGCTACTGCTTGCTACTGATTTTCTTTTTTTCTTTTTTATTGCTCTGTCTCTCTATCATTTTTTTTT
>VZTL01063381.1:0-15254 GCA_013400535.1 Scopus umbretta
ACATTAAGTAGAACAAACATGTTTTCACCCACTCAGCCATCCAGAACGGACATGGCTGTTACTCTAACAACTGGATATTGATTGGAAGCATTCACCCTTTCTGACCTGGGGCTGGTACATGAAAACAGAGCCAGGACTGATTAAGAAATTGCATGTGTTTGTGCACATGTGTGCAGTGTTAACGGTCCACATAAATTTCAAGCCTTTTGAATTCATGTCATGTTAATGCTCTGAGCATGAGATCTGTCACTCATTTCCTGCAGGGGCTGTGAAGCCTCATTTATCTTGAATTATTTATTTGTCTGTATGCTTGTACCCATCTGGTCAGACCATGCTTCCAGGGTCCACTGCCCCATATTAAAAAATTTGTTTATTAGCTGTAGGTCTAATAAAAATGTCTCAGGAAATGTCAGAAGTTGAAGAAATGTTGGGATTTGTTTCTGGTTTTTATCTCATGTATGGCATAGTTCAGTAGATAGTAGTGTGTTATTTTTGTGTGTTCTTGGTACAGAGAATATCTTTAACTGGTCATTTCTGTAGATGATCAAGAAAAAAAGAGCTAAAGGGGAGAAAAGAAGGAAGGGGGATTTTCATCTATGTATGAGATCAGGCTACCTTACAATACAAATGTTCACTATACTGCACTTTCTTCCTACAAGTTTTGCAATATTGCTTACTATATGTACACATTTTGATGTGTACACGTCCTGGTTTGCAGCACAGAGAGGAGGAACTGGGGTCAACTTCTCCCATATCCCGTGCTGGTCAACTGCGATGAGCCAGTGTGGAAGGAATACAGTACTTGCCTTGCCACCAGGAAATGGGTAGCAGGTGGTAAAGGGGAATCATGAACTTAACAGGTAATTCTCCTGGGTTCAGTAAAGTCCTGTACTGTGCCTCACCTCCTTCAGACCTGCCTGAATGAAGTTACGAGCTTGTTGAAGGTTTGTTTTTCCTTTGATATTCTTCTCTCAATTTGTTTTTCCTGCTGCCTCTCAGAATAAGGGTTCTACCAACTGCATTGTGTCACTCAGTAAAGAGTTACGCTGCATTTTCTCAGTTTTACCATTTCCAAAAATAGTACCAAGAGCTGGTAATAAATTTTTACTTGTGAAGGTAACTACCACATATTGTCTTATAATCAAAGGTCAAGTTGTGGCCATCAAAGTGAGAAATGAGAGGCTTAGGCAGCCTTAACATGGCAAGAGAGGAATAATCATTGGGGTTAGTTATCTCTCTATATTTTTTCATAAAATAAAATATACAACATATACAATATCTATTTTACACAATTTAATATGGTTTGTTTTCTAGCACTAGTATAAATGTATATTATAAAATATAGATGTTATAATAAAAACATTCTAAAATATTTAATATAATTGCAAAAAATCTGGATTTAAAAAATTTAAATACTTTCATTTCCAAGAGACTTAAGAAACCAATATAGCATTATGAAAATGAAAATTGTCATTTTAAAAATTATTGGTTTCAAAGATAGAGTGAACAGATGGAAACTAAAATTGCATTGCTTTTGCACTCCTCTATCATGAAGAAGGAACAAGCAATGCAACAGTGAAGAAAACAACAATGAATTTTATCTGGAAAATGAAAAGAAAGTTTATTAACATAAAACATAAATATAATACAGTGCTAAAAATTCAACAAAAAAATGGGGGGAAAAAAGCTGCATAAACTAAATAATAAATGAAAGGTTATGACCAGTGAAAGATAATGCTGATCAAAGAGGAAAAAATATCATGTTATCTATAGAAACCTTTCTCTTTACAATTTTAGTGAAATACTTCTACAGTGAAATAACTTATTAAAAATTACTGGTTTCATGGAAAGAATGTTTTCAAAGGATCTGTTTTGCTATTGAAATGGCTTTTATTTTCCCACATTGCTATACTCCCAAGCATTTGGAAAAATCAGAGGAAATATTGTTTGAAAACCCTTTAGGAAGAGTGTGTGGGGTAATGAAACTTAATGTTCTTTTATTATAGCTCAACTTGTGAAGCAATCAATCTCAGAAATATATTTTGATACTGTGTTTTGTGGAGAACATTGGAATTCAGCTGAGTGGGTATGATGATGAAAACTGATTCTGGCATCACTGAGTTAGAAAGGAATTAAAGATTCATGGGAGCTCTGCAGAGGGGTGTAAGACTAGAAGAACATCAGAATACACAGTTTGTCACAGGGGAGAATTCTGCTGGATTTTAAAATAATCAATACATTTATTTTTCATACTGTTAAGCTATAAACTTATTACCCCAGAAAATCAGACTCTTCATTACAGTAGTACTACAGCATGTTATATACATATAATTATGTATATAACGAAAAACATCCATCACAATGTGACAAGCAATTAGTGTTCTATTGTGGCTAGTCAATATTACTGTTCTAATTTTGCTATAATGTTGAATTCTGATGAATATTTCATTTGGAAATTTTAGAGCAATGCTCATTTGTAACTCACTTGTAAAATTAGCATTTTACTTCATTGGTAAAGGTACACAAAATTATTATTTTCATTTATACTGAAATTACCATGTTTGAGCATTATTTAGCAGATGAGAAGGTCTCAGGAAAATAATGATATTGCTGTTGGAAAGTCCATAAAAAAGGAAGCCCTCCTCCTTTTGGCTTTGTCAAGGCAAGCAAAATAGACAAAGACCCTTTCTCTGGCACAGCAGTATTCACATCTATAGGGTTAGATTTTGTTTCTCCCTTTAGAGGTGGCCTTGGCTCATACTGCTTGATGAGAATTACTCCTGCCCAATGCTGTGCCTCGTATCATGCCCAAGTGTTTTGAGAATGCTGGCTGGCACTGAACAAAATTGTGTTAGGGAGAGTCCTAGCAATTAAACACTACAAACAATTTTATGCCAGTGTTTGATCCTGTGCCCTGACATCCTTTAGAGTACTGGTCCATAAGAAGCCTGTCAGCAACAAAGCAAAGTGGGATCCAGCTGACTGCCACAAGCAGGGGACCCATGATGACCTGGATCTGAGGGTCCCAATGCCTATGGCTGGAGTGAAGACATGGTTTGCCTAGACTTGAAGAATAGATAGCTAACCTTCATGTTCATCTCATTGATTCCTGAAGATTACTTTTACTTCTGGTACTGAGTGCTCTCACCCAAAGCATCTTTCTGAATGCTGTATTTCAGATTGAAGAAACACTCAAGATGAACATATGATCATGAAAGTAGTTAACACTCTTACAACTTTGCTGTGCACTCCTTGGTCAGATAATAGAGATCCAAATGAGAACAGATATAACGATAACAGTGTAAGAACTCTTCATGTAAATGTCCTCTCTGGTCTTTAAATGAATGCATTTAACCAAGCTCATATCCCATTTGTAGCAACTTTACAGAACTGAGCTTCATTGGCACAAGATCTTTCAGACTTTTAACATGATTTAGTAGAAACGAAAGTTTGAAATTCTACAAGGGAGCATTTGTGCTGCCATAAAAACCAGAGAGAGTATAGCAAGCATAGAACACAGCATGACGTACAGCATAAAACACTTACCTCCAAGAAAAAATACTGACTCTCTGTAGCAATTAGTAGTATTTATTTTGTCTTGCTATGCAGGGACACAGCAGTAATAAATGACCCCCAGAAGATAACGCAACCATCCTTTTTTATAAATTCTGTTATTTGCAGAGATTTCCTTGAGTCCAATCCATAGAGCCAAAACTACCTCCCAAAACAATCATGGTGTCCCTGTTAATAGAACTCTTTCCATTAACTTCAATGAATTTTAGATCAGGTAAGTAAGGAAGTATTTTTAGAATATCACAACCTTCCTGAAAATATTCCATGAAGATGGAGTAGATATTATTAATTATAAATTATCCATTGCTTCTTTTGTATCTTTCTAGAAGAACAGTTCTCAATCAGTTGTTCCTTTTACCTATTGTATTACCTTACGCCATCCTCACTGAATCTATTTTTTCCATTTTTGAGGCACACTGAAATGAATACATGTTTCCTAATAGGGTTTTGTTGCTGAACAAGAGAAAGAATGAGCTGAGAAGGGAGGCATCCTCTTGTGCTTTTTGGATATGATATGATGTTGCAAATTGACATAAACTTCAAATATTGTATAAATTCTGATGCCATATACCTAATCTTATTTGGGTAACACATAATTAATAGACAGCAAAAGATTTTGGAGAGAGGGCTAAAATTTACTAGGAAACCACAATGACATGGGAGTAGTTAGCATAAAAAGGTTACATAGGAAAATACGACAGAGACCACAATAGAACTTGTGCCATCTCTTCAGCTTATATGCTATTTACTGGATTACACTGCTTTTTCCATGGTAACTGTTAATGATATTTAATAGATCTCATCTCCATTTATTAGGTAGTTCTTGCTTATTCATTACATATATGTAATACATCTTTTCAAGTTGGAGGATATAGTGAATAAATCACTTGATCTAGGGTTTAAGGTTAACACTTGAATATGTAGTATGGTAATAGGAATTTAAGAAGCAGATGCATGATTTTTGTAACACATTGGTCATGGTCATTTCAAAACAAATATTACAACCAAAATGGAAATAAATTAGATGCGTCATAGATACCTAGCCAAATGGAACAGATAACAAGTCAGTAATTTGTTTTTATCCTTTTATCTTGATAGCTCTTCTTGGCTCCAAATCAAATTTTGAGAAGTACAGAAAAGCTTAAATCATTATTTCACCCCTGTTCTAGTTGGTAATCCCCAAATTTAAAGTCAGAGAAATCCATACTTCAAAAACATGCACAATGTGAGACAAAACTGATAGAAAAAGTAATGTTCTTTACAGTTTATGTGAAAACAATTATTAAAATAAAGCTGGAGGTCATACCATATACCTGCAGTAGAACCAGACATCAAACTAGGGATGTAATCCAACAGAATCACAGAAACACAGAATAATACAAACTGGAAGGGAGTTTTGGAGATCATTGGGTGCAACCCCACTGTCCTCAAAGCACGGTCAGTTTAGACCTGGGTCTGGTTGCTGAGAAGATAGTCCAGTCAAGTTATGAATATTTCCAAGGACAGAGATTTCACAGCCTCTCTGAGCAACCTCTCCCAGTATTTAATTACATCTACGGTGAAAACAAATTTCCTAATACGTGATGGCAATTTCTATTATTATAACTTTTCCCTCTTCCTCTAGTTCCACCAGCATACACCCCTAAGGCTTTGACTCTATCCTCCCAATAGGCAGTTGAAGACAGCAGTAAGATCCACCCTTAGCCTTCTCCCAAAACTTCTCTGAGTACATCCACCTTCTTCTGGTACATAACATGTTTTGGTCCACTGCCCATATAGATGACTCTCCACTAGGCTTGCTCAAGTATGTCAATGTCTTTCTCATACTGGGAAATCCAAAACTGAATGCTACTCCAGATGCCATCTCATAAATGCTGAATAGAGGGGGGGAAATCCCTTCCCTCAGCTTTCTGGCTACACTCTTGCTAACACAGCCTGGTGTCATTGGCCTGTTTTGATGGATGAGCACACAGCCAACTCACGTTCTGCTTGTCCACCAGGACCCACATCTCTCATTGTGCAAAGGTCCTTTCTAGCCAGTGGTGCCCAGCTTAGGTTGCATGGGGTTATTCCATCCCAGCTGCATAACTTTACGTTGCATCAGATTCCTGTGTCCCACTCAGAAGTGGCCCAGCCTCCCCAGGTATCTGTAACAGTCAAATGGGCTGATCCTGTGGCTTTTATTCCTATGTTCATTCCAACTATACCAAGCTATTGATGCTTTCATTATCAGAAGTGTCAAAGTGTGTGAAACTAATACGTCCAGCTTCAAGGAAAATGAATTATAGTTGAGGAAGCTACTTGAACCAGGCCCTGATTTCAACTGCTCTGTATCAGTTTGATTAAATCAACACTGGATGGGGCTACCAATAACATTAGGTGGGTTTGATTAAATTGGAATGCTTCAGACAATTATGAAATACCTTTCAAGTAATAAAATGTTCCACTTTCTGTCCTTTGCCTCACTTGGTTTCATCTGTGTAAAGGGAAAATATTCTTTCTGTATCAATGAACAAAACAAGCCTGCAAATTCACTAGATCTGTTTGAGTGACGTGGAAAAACAATTTGAAACTGGGTATTTTGAAGCTTGGATATGTGACTAGTCTTTGGGTCTGTGCCTACTTTTACAGTAGAGCAAGGCCTGCAAACTAAATAATTCTTTACTCACTGATTTGTTGTTAAAAAAGATACAAATCTGATCTCTAGCAGAAAAGGATCAGAATCTGATCTTTATGTTTCAGATGTGCTCTTCAATTCTGTTGTGTTTTCTTTACAATTAGGAAGTACACAGCCTTGTATCTTTCTCTCAACATTCTTCCTGTCATTCTTAGACTAAATGCACAAGGTATTTTTTTTTATGTATGCCATAGGCAGCAATAGTTATGTGACTAGGATAAGAACAAATCTGTCATACTAACATCATTTTGGTCATGCTCAGAAATCCCCATAGTCATTTTTGTCTTCTGTACCCTTTACTTGGAATGAATGGGAATAAAGTTGTCTATCTCATTGACCTAAATATAGTTCCAATGTGATTTATCCTGCAAAGAAGATTAGAGCATCTTAATGGTATGATGCTGCTTTTCCTTCACTAGACAGAAACAGTTGATAAAATACACGTTTAAATCCTCATCACTCAGGATCAAATAACAGTTAGTAATTTAAATAAGAATGTTCAAATGTGTTTCAGGTAATGCTTGTGCCTCCTGCCAACTCAGACTGCACTTGGTTTAGGGTTTCAGTATTTTCTTTAAAATCCTAGTAGCTAGATAAAATGCAGGATTTAATTTTGAAGCTTGCAGTATAATACAGTGTATTTATTGAAGCAGAATTTGTTTCAATCAATGTCCATTGTTTTTGGGTGCCCATTGAAGTCAATGTATTTTCTGCCCTAACCACAGACAGATTCAGACACATCACCAAAATTAACTTTTTGATAACTTGAAAGTTAAATCTATGCCATTACAAGTATATATATATATTTCCATAGAAAGCTATGTGGCAACATCATGATTGTTAGTGGCTTCTTATAACAGTTGGATCGCTGAAATCATGACCACTTCTAAGAATTTCTCCCTGAGTAGTGAAAGATGGGTTTTAAAAATAAAAGCACAAATCTAAGTTTGCCAAATACTTTCATATTTAGGGCACAAACTAGGATAGACCCAGAGGAAGCTACTAGGATCTGTGCCATACTAGCACTTATGAGCTGCTATTGTGTACACAAAAGACAACTGAATTTTGCTGTTTCATCCTTTGTTACTTTTCAAGCACACTGCATCCATTTATGAAAGTATAAAAAGTCTGTAAGAAAATGTGTTCTTGTTCTTCGGCATTCAGCTGAAGAACATGAAGTGTTAAAGGGGCAGTGGGATGCCTGTGACATTCGAGGTGAGATTTTAACAGGGTTTTAAAAGTATGTTCTCTCTTCAAATTGGGACAATTAAGTAAAAGACATACATGAACAGTTTGGTATTTCCATTACCTTTGCAATTACCAAAAACTTTACAATTTTGAGGACATAAATGGAAATATATCAAGAAGTTTCCAACACGTGGCACACTGCCATTTATTTGTGGAGTTCATGACATGTGTACAAGGACAATCTCAATGTTAGTTATTTTATCTTGGGCCAGCTCTTCAATTCTGCCACTATTGACTATGGGCTAGTACCATTCTGACGTCTCGTACATTTGAAACTTTATGGCCATAAATAGCTGCCAGTTTCATTTGCGTACTTGCACAATCTTGCATGACAATACTCTTAGAATACTTTTTCTGTATTGTGAGCAGAGAATATTCAGAGCATGGATATATTCTACCAATGAACTTCATACATAGCATAGCAGTTTTGGGTATCTAGTGCATGACAGAAGTGAAGACGACAAGGAGAGATTTATGTAAGCCTTAGGCACTAAAATTGAGTAGATGAAAAGGTTTCATTGCTGGTTTACACTACCAAACTAAAAAGTGGGTCCTGCTTGACTAACCTGATCTTCTATGACAAGGTGTCCTGCATAGCAGATGAGAGAAAAGGCAGTGGATGTTATCTACCTGGACTTTAGTAAAGCCTTTGACACGGTCTCCCACAGCATTCTCCTGGAGAAGCTGGCAGCTCATGGCTTAGACAGGTGTACTCTTTGCTGGGTAAAAAACTGGCTGGATGGCCATGCCCAGAGAGTGGTGGTGAATGGAGTTCAATCCAGTTGGTGGCCGGTCACAAGTGGTGTTCCAGTGGGGCCAGTTCTGTTTAACATCTTTACCAACAGTCTGGACGAGGGGATCAAATGCACNTTAGGAAAAATTTCTTCACTGGAAGTGGTATCAAACATTGGAACCGGCTCCCCAGGGAAGTGGTTGGGTCTCCATCCCTGCAGGTATTTAAAAGACGTGTAGATGTGGTGCTTAGGGACATGGTTTAGTGGTGGACTTGGCAGTTTTAGCTTTACGGTTGGACTTGATCTTAAAGGTCTTTTCCAATCTTAGTGATTCTATGATTCTATTCTAATTAGCTATGGACACTAGTTACAGATTCTGTTCCTTTCTTTTCCAAACACTTTACATTAGAGACCCACAAAGACGTAAATAAAAAAATAAAGTTTTAACAAGATAGGAGTTATGAAACAGAGATGAACTAGAAACAGTTCTGTTCCTCTTCCTTTAAGGCTATCATCTACACCAAATAAGCAAATGCAGAAATTGTTTACTTGTTAGTGGACTTGTTAGAGAAATGACAAGTCTCTCATCAAAGAAAGTAGGCTTTGAGAGAAGGAAATTTGCAGGCAGAAGCAGACCAATGGTGACAACAATCTACTACCTTTAATGAGGATTCATATGAGCTTCTTTTCAATATTCTTTATTCTGGGATTGAAAACTTAAATGGAGTTCTACCTGCAAAACTGAATGACAAATTAGGTCCTACAAAATGTGTGGAGTTCTTTTCCTAGGGAATGGTCTAATTTTCAGTCAGTGATTAAACACTATTCACCTAAGGAAAATTAAAACCCCCTTATATCTTCCATGGCTGTGTTGTACAAATTAACCAATTTTCTTCAAGGCACACAGTATTTTTAATGTAAACATTAAGCACATACCTTTTTTGGTTTTTCCTTTTATATTCAGAGAAGCCAGGATTCTGCAGCTCATATTCCATGAACAGTTCTGTTTAAAAAAAAAAAGATTTAGTATGCACCACAAAGTAAGTGATTTTTTACATCATATACCACACCTTTTTAACATTATAATCAAAAGAGAATTTTGCCTTTTTAACTAGTTAGTTAGATTTTTGATGTTGTTGCTGTGTTAGAAATGGTGTGTGATCTTATGTCCTGTAAAAAACTACTAAACGATTTTTAAAGTCTCTGTCCCTTTAAGAGACATAAGTCATGTATCCTGATGGGTGACCCTCTGTCTGAACAGGATCCTTACCTTTAGATATTGATTTATTCCTTGTGAATGAGGCCTGCTGCTCGGTCAGCCTTTTGGGTTGTTAAGAAGTTCATAATCTGATAGTACGCATAATGTTATCTGTGTTGAACTGTATGTGGAGTGAATTAAAATTATTAGCAGTTTCCCCTCTAAAGACCATTAGATAAGCAATAAATCAACAAAGGATACCACAGCATGATGAAACTGTTGTAGCCCAGGGTTATTACAACACATGGGGCACCATCAGAGGACTCTAATCCCTCTCAGGAAAAATAATTTATTACAGCAACATCCTCTGAACTTCCCTTATTGATACAAAAATCATTGGGATGAAACTTTTGGCAAAGCAATATTAGCATTGCTAAACAGATTGCATATAGTCACTTTCCCTTCATGAATTCACATCCGTACTTTCAGTAATGAATACAACTCTCCAATTTTAAACCCGAGACACGGTGAAAGCAAAAGTCTTGTATTTGATGCAATTTGACAATAAAAGTATTTTCTTTTAATTTTAATGATAAAAGATCAGAAGCGTATACCTGAGCTTAAGCATGAACTTCTTTATTCAGCTTTAAGGAGTGCCCAACTAATCCCAATGTGTGTTTGAAATCATGCAAAAAAGTTCATCTGCAGGCAGGATACTTCCAGGCTTGGGGAGAAGATGTGAAAGTGATCTGATTGTACCTTTGATGCATATATATTTCTCTGGAAACAGGTGGAAAGCATTAAGCTATCTTTAAAAGACTTCAGTGTCACCAAGTGCTGTGAATTTGCACTGTATTAAGCTGCTGTTGGTGGTTGTATGCTGGTTCCTTGACAGACACCAATAGAGGCATGATATGCCTTGACTGGGGATATGGGGAGAGATCAGTCTGTCAGGCCAAAGAGTATTTGGGTAACTATATTTATTCTGTCTGGGCTGAAAACAACTGACTGCTTTAACAAGAACATAGTAGCTGAGAGCAGTTTTGTCAAGAAATACTTTTACTGCCTGAACAGTCAGTTTTCAAAGAGCATAAAAGTGGCTTGGAGTGAGATCTGCCCCATATTATTTCCATATGTTGCCTCTCCTGAAGGGAAAAAACCAGAATATCTGCTAGGCCTCTGGAGAAACCTGGGGAAGAAAATGGGCCTAGAAATCTTTGCCACCTTTTTTAGTATTATATGAAAAATTTAACCACGCTTCCTGAGTTTAGGCTAGCCAAAGCTTGGGTATGATGAGGTATTCACGTAAAACAAGATAAATGTGGGCAACTGAGAAATGACTTCTGTTATGTAAATATGTAGTCATTGAATGTACTGGGCTTTGGATTTTATTTTTTTTTTCTGTAGCACCTTTAATCCAAAAGGTGTACAGAAAATTAGATGAAAACCTTTTTATCTCCTATGTAACTTGTGATCACAACTGAGTGGATTCACCTGAAGATTTTTGTCTTTTTTCCCCAACTGTTAGAGTTCTACCCAATCTTTTTAGTAAAGGGAGATGTGAATAGTCTGTTCTGAAGCTCATGCAGAGCCATATATTCTCCTTCCCCCAGTTATATGACTACAAGTGTATCGGTTATGTGAGCAAATGCAGACAGGCACCAGCATGTGATGCACATATGCTGGGGAGCACAATAGCAAACACAGCATTGTTTTCATGTATACATATGTAAAAACATTCTCATCTGAAGATGCTATAAGCACCTATTTTGGTCAAGGATGTGGTACGTCAGGACCCTGAAGGCCAGATAGGTTGTATGATAGGTTGTGCCTGAACGGCTTCCTGGGAAGAGGGAATCAGAGAGCAGGCACTGAATTACATTGGAGTCTGATCCAGTCCACAGCCAAAGGCTGGACTTCCATATATTGACAAGTTTACTTGTAAACATTGCACTACTCATGTAAGTAAAGTTATACAAAAATATGTCTGAGCAGCCATATTATTTTTGTTCTTGTTTGCTACAGTGGTCAACATCTAACAGTTTTATTTTCTTAAGTAAACATTTTAATAACCAATGTCTCCTGTAACTCCTAATTCTGTCTATAAAATAACGTCTATTTCAAATTCACAAGGAATTCATTTTTGGAGCTTCTGGATGCATAGACCATTGGAATTCTTGGCTCCTACTCTGTTAAACAGGCCCAGTTGGGCAAAAGCAGAGAAGCAATCATGCATGGATACACAATCAGATTTTTAAAGTATTGGCCAGGATATGCTTAACAGAAATACCATAAACCTGTAAAAAAGTTACAGCTATTCCTGGTAGCGACAGTAAAACTTCAAAAGCCTTTAGTCTACCCTTGTCCTATAATTTCATCTTCTGTTTTTCCTTTGTGTATATTTCTCGGACAAAATGCTAACAGCAAAATCAGTCCACACATGTGTCTTCTATTAGCTTGTTGAACTCAAGAAACTTATAACACTCCATTAGAATGATTTCCCCTCTCCCTAAGATGCCATGCCACAAATCATAGAGCAACTTTAAGCATTACTTGCTTGTACCTGAAAATACTGTAGTCCTGAAAAAAAAACCACTTTTCCTTTCAAAAAAGAGAGGTTTAATTCTGAACCATGGCCCATAGACATTGCAGGCTTCTGCCCCAAATTATCGTAGATGAATTTGATAGCCTTTGGTTGTTTTAGCTGAGATTGATTGAAACATCAGTTGGGTTTAGTCCTCCTGCTTGGAGAAAGGAATATAAATAGCAAGCGGAATGGTAGCCCTGAATGAGATGATCAGTAAATAAGCTCTCCCAGAAATCTGAACTATTACATTTCACATGAACTATGAACTTATTTAATAGAAACTGTGCTAAAATGACTATGATCTATATCAGGAGGGAATGATTAATATTTTTATGACATTTTATTAGAGTAAGTTTAAGTTCATTTTTCAAAACCATGATCACACTTGCTATTTTTATATGGCTCCTTGAAAGTATTTCCTCAGAATGAATCCCATGAATTTTCTTTTGTGTGAATGGAATTGAGCCTTCTAGTTAAAAAAATGATGAACATTAATTAGAACATAAATTATTCAAAGGTCTTGTAGTTTAAGCAGACATAAAAACTGGCAGGCAATTAAATTCATGGTAAACTCTAGGGGATACTGGTAGAAACAGGTGGAAGCAAGTATTTTATAAGACCTGAGGACAAGCTTGAGGGGTCAGGAGATGGTGGCATGTGGATGAAAACTGGCATTTTTCAATCTAATGCTGGCTTAACAAGATGTATAGGAAACCTTATTGCACTGGTGTGCATGTCCCCTGTGGGCAGAGTGAGGCTAAAGCTCCTCATTTAGAGCTCCAGATGGGAACAGCCTGCCCCTTCTTTGAAAGCTTTCTTTCGCTTCCATCCCTTTATATGCATAAATATCTGTGGTGCGCATAGGCTTTGGAGACCAGTTTCACAGCTACTGTGAAACCAAGCAGAGCAAAGAGAATTCTGACAAATCAGCAAAGCTTGCCAGCATCCATGAATTTAGTTAGAAGCATAAAATGCTAAGGGCTCTAATACATTGTACCTACCCTGCCCCCATAGGAGTAGGAAACTTAGGATAAGTAAATATTACCAAAATCTCTCCATCTAATGAAAAAAACCCTACTTTTTAAATTTTAAAAAAAGAGGTTGATTAATATTAATTTGCCTTTTTATGCTAGCGTTATTCCAGTTAGTAAACAGTTTACCTAGAAAGGCATATGTAGTGGAAAACCTGCAATTATTTATAAATTTGTAGAATATGTTATAGAATAATCTACACTTATTATTAAGAAATGCATGGCAATTATGTTGAACCACAAATCTCTTTTTATTAGTTGTATGACTATGCAGTGTGTACACTTCTACACGTCTTTATTCTCCTTGCATATGTGTTTTACATTTGTAGTAAGTAGCACGAACTCATAGGTGTGGTCAAACAAGCTGATTTAATAAATGTATATGTAATCAGTATTTTCTTTGTACATTGAGAAAAATATTTCCTTTCATCACCTTATGTTACCTGCCTTTAATTATGTCAGCAAGCTGAAGACACTCAAGAACTAAGTACAAGACTACCATGAGGCTATACAATGATTTTCTTCAGGTTGCTGAGTCTGTCTTGTTATTTTAATGTAGCTCAAGACATTATTGGTCGGTTGGTTGGTTTGGTTTTGTTCTCTGAGCTTGGGACTGCCAAACAACAAGACAATCATCTAATATAACATAGCACAGATCTTATGGCTACCCTATGTGACAGGGTTTTTGAAAGCATTATCAAGACTCTTCTGGAAATTTAAAGTCATCCCAAGGATGTGTTACTGCCTTCATGTGGCACTCTGTGTTTTTTCATTCTCCCAGGAGAGTGGAAATTGCAGCTCAATAATACAGGTTTTTAATGGCTTCTCAGCACGCTAGTCCCATGAGGATGTATACTGAAGATGATTGTTCTTTTCTGAGAAGGTAGAACACCTTGAATGCTACAGAGAAGACAGAAAATCCATCCTGTGGAAAAATTAAGATTTCAGTAGTTATTCCTATTCCATTTAGGGGAATTTCTAAAATGAAAATTCTGGAAAAAAAACTTTAAGTTGTTTTGAAACATTCTATTTTGCTTCCACTCTGTGTGTAAAAAAAAATACAGACTTTCAGTTCAGAAGTGCCAAAAGAGGCTTTATTCTTGAGATCTCTTAGAATTTTTCAGCTAAATGATATTTCAATGAAATCAGGGTGTTTCAACTTTTGGCAGAGAAGTGCATTCCTATGCAAAATATTTCAATGAAATATTTTCTAAACAACAGTTTCATTTTGATTTAGTTTAGTTCTTCTTGCCAAAATTTCTCTTTTCTTTAATGTCAGGACTCTGCTACTGGAAGCAAGCTGAAAAACCTTTGACTCTGACTCCATATAAAGGCTCCACAGAAGGCGTCTTTAAAGGAGAGCATTAATTTCTCTGTATTTTTTCTGCTTCCCTGCTTACACAAAGCTGTAGTCCTGAAGCATCTTTGTATAAGTCTTTGCAAACAGTGAACTTTTCCTCTGTAAAAATATTTTACCAGTCCTCGCATTTCTACAGTCTACAGTATATCAGACATCCACACTGCTGGCAGACTTGGTGATACATCACAGGCTTTAAACTCAGCTCTGTGAACAACTAAACTGGATGAAGTTCAGTTCTGTTCTCAGGGCAAGTAAGAAGAGGTGGAATCCTAATATAAATAGCCAACATGGCCTGACCATGTCCTCCTTGGGAAACTGTAAAAAGCACCACTGAGGTAAATATCTTTAACCGAACTGTCAGCATTTTAGCAAAGGTGTAACTGTGCTTAGCAGTTTTACTCAAGAACTGGCCTCCTAATTCAGACAGTTCACTGAGAATCACAAACTTTTATTTTAAAAAAAAAAGCCAATTTCAAGTCCTCATACATATGGAAGAAAGCTGGACAGCATAATGTAATGATGTTGTTATGATCCAGAAAGCTAGAAGCAAAAAAACACAGCATAGGCAAACAGCTGATTAAACTAAATTTTAACTCAACTCATGAAAATGATGATTTTTTCCCCCCTAAACCCTTAGGTTTTAAGGCCTGGATAATGCTTTGTGAATGTTAAAGACTAGATATTAAATTCTGAATCCTCAGATTCCATATGCTTAAATGTTGCAATAAAATATAATGATCATTAATTTGGTGGGGGTGCTCAAATGTAGTAATCCCTCATTTAGTAGAGCTGCCCTGGTTCACTGCCAGGAGACCTCTACACCTTTGGAGCCAGAGGTAGACTTGG
>VZTL01063385.1:2662-17385 GCA_013400535.1 Scopus umbretta
GGTCTGAAGGGAAGATCTGACTCACAGAAACCAAGTTTACAGGTTAAAAAAGAAACAACAAACACTGTGTGGATTTGATTGAGCTTTACCTCAGTTAAAAAAATAATGAAGAGCTGCATGTTAAATTTTCTACAATGTCATGAATTATAATACTGAATCTAGTGTCATTAAATTGTAGTTTTTTGTTTCTTGTCAGCTACAACAATTTCAGCAGAGCACAATCCGTGTGAAAGTATGAATAAAATTCAGGGAGTAGCATCAAGGACTTCTGAGCTCAGGAAACTGAGTTTGGCAGTGCTAATTTGTATTAAAGTTGTTGTTGCATGACAGCAGGAAAAAGATTTAATGCTTGCCACCTGAATCAAGCCATGGAACATTGGTTTCTATAACTGCCATGAATTTGAATCAAGGCCAATATCTCTAAATTTGAAATAAACTGATACTCTGTCTTGAAAGAAGATACAGGCCACTTATGTTGCGGAAGGTATTTAGAAAATGTATTTCAATTTAATTTTTAGCAGTATATATCTTTCAAATTTTTAGGCACTTTAGCACTGGCCTTTTTGGCTTTTTCTATATTCCAGCAAGTACGCAGCCTTTCGGTCATTTATTTATCAACGTCCAGTCTCGAAATAATACTGATTTGCCCAAGACCACAGGTGCTGGTTTTACTCCCACTGTCACTATGCAGCCGCTTACCTTAATCCGAAAGTCATTTTTCTTTTGTATATAACTGCATTAATGGAGAAAATCAGATTTCAAGCCAAGTGGTCACACTATGAAGCTTTAAAATCATCAGATACAAAGCTTGTACCATGAGCCTAATGTAACAATATTGCCTTTACAATAGCATATAGTGTGATGATACCTTTCTTTCTAAAGGATCCCCAAATGCTTTACAACAAGCAGGTCAAATTTAGGATTTCTTTGCTTCTCTTCAGAAAACAGGCAAGAACTGTACGAGATTCTTTCCTGTATCTGGACTGGCTTTGAATCTCTGTATAAATACCACACATTTACCCACAGAGATTATTTATCATAGTAACAAGAATAATTTGAATATTTACATAGTATCTGTGAATAGTGAGACAGAACCCTTCATTCCTAAATGTAAATTAAATTTTGAATGTCCTTCCATGGCTGAGTGCACAAGATTGTGTGAAGTTTCAGGACTGGAGGTGTGAGGACTAAGTGGCAACACTTGAACCCAGCTGCTTTCTTTCTGCACATACCCTCTTACAAGTAGTTTCTGTTTTTTTCAATGGGTACAGAAGGTCCTGATAATTGATCCTGTACATGGGAATAACTTAATCCACCATTGTAATTCAGCCATCTAGATTGAAATGTAGCAGCTGTTTCATAGCATGTAGGAGCAATACACAAAAATCTTGTGATGGAAGGGGAAAAAGATACAGTATGCATCTGGAAGTGCCCAGGAAACTTGTAGAGGTAGAAGGCAGCTATTCCGTTAAAATCATTTGATGTCTTTGTTGTCATATAACATACTTTCTTGGGTTGTCTTTCATGTCCCTGATGGAGCCCTGAGGATATACTCCATTTCAGCCCTGTTTTTAACCTCTTGCTATGCTCAAAGACACCTCCTTGGTGAGGAGGATGAGATTCTCTTCAGAGCCTATCAGTGCAGCTCCTTAATCGGCTAAAGTGGTGGCTGCACGATAACAAGAGGTACTAGTCTCACCCCAGGTTGTGCCAGCTTGGGAAGCTATAGAGAGGATGGAAATTTAACCCAGATCTGTGGCATGGTAATACAGAGCATTACCTTTAGGCTAGCAGGCCTAGCTACAGTCCATAGTTGAATTTTAAAGTGATTTAAAAAAATGCATTCAATTTGAAATGCCCCAAGGTTCCTATAATTTGTGAAGCTGCATCTCTTTCAAAATATTATGGGCGACATTGAATTTTTGCTTTTGGTGGATATGTTATAAATATGAAGAATGATAAACTGTAGGGGTAACTAGTTGTTAAAGAAGATAAAGGAAAGCTTGCACTGTCAAGTATTATTGCTGTCATTTAAGTGGCTACATAGCATTAAGGCTGGGGACAAATGCTATTATTGAGCTTATGCCAGAGACTTCATGAAATGAAAATACATAGTTCACAATTTTTGCCTTTTTTTTTTTTTTTAAAGGGGGTGAGAGGTAAACTTCCTTTCAGCATTGTCTTTCCACTGAGCGTGAAAGCTGTTCTGCAGCATTTTTCATAGTTACATGTCTATGTTTGTCTAGCAGTCTTTCTTTCCTTTACACATTTGCTGTATTTGTATATAGGGCTAGTGCATTCTACTGAGTTGTAACACTTATAATTATATATAGTATATCTTACCAAAACGTATAAATACAAAAAATTATTGCTTAACTTCCATGATACTGTGTACTCCCTTCTAGTATCAAATGTATGTATTACACAATGTATTTAAATTTTGAGGGGAAATAATAATTTTAAGAAGGCTGAAGAGCTAGAAGACAGAACATTCTATTTTTTTTTGTTTTATTTGGTGGGTTTTTTCCTCCACAGCAACTCAAAAACAATGGTTAAGAAGCATACAGAAACACTGCCCTATTTAGCTTTCATCTGTTCAGCAATCCTGCCTGCAGCTGATAATCTTACATTATTTTCACATTTAAAACCCTTGGTTTTGGGCTGCTTCTCTGAAGTACTTTAACATGATTTCCTTCAAAAGCAGTCCCACGTTTTTCCCTTTCATACTTTAATTCTCTTTAATAAGCATATGGCACAGTACTTGTGGTGGACAACAGGCTAACATTATGCATTCAATGCATGCTGCTGTTGCATTCTTAAAGCAAAGACTTCTCTTTAAAAATCTATTATCAAAAAGCAGCTGATTGTCTTTCCTGGGATAATTTAATTTATTTTGTAGAGTCAAAGGGGAGAAGGAATAAGTGGAAAGGTGCTTTTCTTGACTGCCAGTGCCACAAGCTCAACCTGGAAAGTCTAGCTATGTTCTTTCTGGTTCATGGATCACCAACAATGAGGACTCCACAACTGGAACTTAGCTACCAATTCTGCTGATGCACGAGCCAGAACAGAATCCAGTGTACTCTCCCATAGCTGTGCTGACTCTGTAAAAGAAAAATAAAAAGCAGAAACACATTTTTCTCCCATTAAAGCAATGATGATTACTCTCAGAGAATGTAATAAGATAGTGCCATGTTTAAAGAAATCTGTTAATATTTTTCCTCTTAAGTGGTGGTAACGGCTGCATCTCCTCCTGTCATTAGTGCATTTGGAGAAGTAGATTGCAGAATAGGTACACTTTGATATACTGTTAAAGATCTGTTGGGAGCAGGTTTCCCTTCTTTCCACAGCACAAGACTTGGATCCCATTTCCAAATTGCACATGAAAAGCCAAAGGTGTCCCAAGTCCTACCTTCTGGCAGAACATGCTCCAGAGGCATTTCTACAGAAAAAATAATAGAAACCAGGCTTCTCCTGCTTTAATTTCTGTGGAAAGAATAAAGGTTCACGGTGCGTGTTCAGTCTGCCAGTTCTCATCACTCTAACTGTTTCTATCCATTGTTGTTGCTTGTAGTTTCTTCAGAGTAAACATTTATGTTTAACCTGCAGGATAATTAATATTTAATTAGCATGTGGAATCTAGGTGCCCAAATAATCAAAAAACAAAACCAAGGAAAAACCAAACCGCCACGACCAACAAAACCCCCTCCCAGGCAAACATGGCGGTTTTTGGAGAACTATATGGCACTTGTCTGCTTGAAACATGGTATGTTTTTGGCAGAATATGTTGCAGACAATGTACTAATTAGTAGGCATGCAGGAAAAAATGTGCATGTGTTTATTATGGGTGATAAGGTGACATCCTGGTGTTGTGTGTATTATTTTATTATATGTATATATGTATACACAAATGAGTTGGTCATATGTTGGTATCTCAGTCCAATAATATGCCCAACCTGAAAAAGACTCTATTTCTATATTTACAGAACACAGAAGTTTATATACATTGTGTGTTGTTACTTGCGATTGCAACAACAGTTGGAACTTCACAGTTCAAACAGGCTATGTACATATGTCTGTGCATATGTAGTATATTTCTCTATCCTGATAACTTTTGACACTTTCTGTGGTCCAATGATGTCTTTGTTAAGTCTGGGTTTAGCATTCCGAGTACACAACCATCTTCCAAACAAATAGCGTTTTTAAAAGTACTTGCAAAGTGCTTTCTTTTCCTCCTCCAACTATAGCAGTCCTCTTTTTTTGTCTCTTCCAGAGTTAAAATTTTCTGACACCCAAAATGGCAAGAACAAGCCTTTGGCTAATTATAACTCTTACGTACAGAAAGAGGGCACAGTCCTAAAGTTCACTGTCTTGAAGCTCTTCAGGGCTAGACAAAATATTAAATACCGTTGGAAAAGTAGAAGTTTAAGTTTAGAGGTGGTTTTTTTTTTAATGGGTGGAATGATCTAAAATATATTTCCAATAATTTTTTTTAAATTTTCTGAAATTTTCAAAATTATTTTTGTGTAACATAGCATAATTTAATGTAGAAAGGTATGGGAGCTTGGTGGAATGCTCTAGTAGTCTAGCATATTATGGTATAAAAGTTTAACTAATTATAATTTCATCAGTTTTCTTGGGGTAACTCCCAAGTTTTGCTTCTTTTAAGAGGAGTTCTTCCTGAATCATGCTGATGATACTTTTAAGCAATTTTACATTATTATGCCTTCCCTTTATATCCACACCTGTGAGTTAGCCTAGGTAGTAAAGATAGATTCACATTCTGTGTAAAATACTGTTTCACCCAGTGAGAATTCAGAGTATTTGCAGAAATGAAAGTTATTGCCAGTACGTGTATTTATTCTGTTGAGAACTTTTCACGTTTCCTTTCTTCTGTAGTTGATTTTTCCCTTTCCTGTGTTTAATTGGGAGTGATGATACATAATAACCACACTAAAATATACAACATTCGTTAACAGTGCGCTATTCTAGCCTCCACCGGGCTGTAGCTTGGAAATGCAGGTCTTTGGGGTAGAGAAGATTTCATTTTTGTAAGGTGCAGAAGTGAATGAGGGGTGCATTTATGTTTTACACCTTGGCCAAATAGGGGACTTCTCTGCGATGTAACCTATTAAGTTGGAGAAGCTTTTCTGTGTAGCTGCCCTGCGGTGCTGAAAGTAAGTTATGAATGCTGTACTGTTTAAGAGCAGAAAGGTTTGCCTGGAAGAGAGCGGTGTGCCTGGGCCCCCTGCTATTGAGAAGATGCCAGTCAGAAATGAAAACGTCTTTCATGAAACTATAGCGAACTTCCCTGTGATACAGTACAATAATGCAAGGAATTTTTAGTCAAAACCTGTAAAAATAAGTATAATACCTTGGAAATGGCAAAGAAGTACTTGCGTATAAGGGACTATTTTAAGAGGTCATCGCCAAAAATATGTGTGGTTTTGACACAGTTTTAGAAATGACAGGATTGAGGCGTTTAAGCCACCCCCCCCTCCCCGACACCCTCCCGCCCTTTGAGATCTCCAGTTTCTTTTGCCTTTTGGTTACAACTACAAAAGATGTCTTCTGAGAAAAATGCTTTCTGCATGACATCAGAATAAAGGAATGTTCCACACTATTCAGCGTGCTTAACAGTATTGGTTGACTGAAATAACATTACATTTAAAATGAATGCCGAACAGAAGGCCAGTTAAGGAAGAAAACAGAGTAGATCATGTTTTTGCAAACTTTTATCTTTAAGAAACACTGATTTATTGGACTTTGTAGAAATGTTTTCTTTAAAATAATAAAATTATGCTGTGTGTAACAGCACAATAAAATAAAGAGAACTGCTGTTTTGTCGTGTGATAGAATGCATGTAGCCACAGGTAAAGACTGAAACATTTGCAGTCAGAACATAAAAATACATACCTATAGATAATTTAAGACATTGCTATAGATAGGAAAAAAGCTGTAGGAAATGTATTTGCTTTTTGTAAAGTCTCAGGGTTTTTTTCATTGTGAGTTGTTACTTTTTATTTTTTCTGACTTCAATTTATTTTTCATATAGTGTTAACAACAAAAGTTAATTATTCCCCAGATCATGCATTTATAAAAGTCTTTATTTTTCTTGAGCAACAGCAAATACATTATTGCTTGGGCACTAGCCTTTGCATTGTTCTTTGGCATACAATAATTTTCATTGGCACTTTGTATAGTCAAAGAAAGAATTGAAAGAGTGTTAAATATAGCAAAAGAAAAAGGTAAAGCTTAAGCAAGTATCTTCTAAACAAACAAAGTATACATAATAAACAGTAGCAATACTAGTAATTGTTTTGAATTAAGAATTGTATCATTTATAAATGTAGGGGCCTCATTGTCCAGAATCATGTAAATCTTAATTTAATTACTGCTTGTAGTATTAATGAATAATTACTCATTACAGATCAATGGATCTCTTTCCTTGTTGCAGAGAAGAGGCTTAAGGTGCACTTCAGTGCATAGGTGAGAAGGAGAACTTAAGTTGACATCATCAGATAGGAAACGCTTTCATATCAAACCATTAGTGCATTGCTGTGAAAATCTACATGAATTTGTAGGGCAGAATAGAGGTCTAAACCCTGGCTTTGAGAGTGTGTGGTGGCAGGAATTTCACAAATACAGATGTCAGCTATATCCTTCACTGGAGGCATGGAAGACTGGAAGCTGGGAGAGCTGCCAGTCCCCATCATCAGTGAGACTTTCTTGCAGTGCAGCTGTGTTACGTGGGTACCGGCCATATGCTGCAGGTGTTAGCTAGGTTTTAGTGTTCATTATATGACTCCTCTTAAATTTAGATTTCTATTTAATAAACTAAAACCACTCTAGAGTCTGTAATCTAAGCAGAAAAATAAGAACACATCCCCAAAGTGGCAGCATTAGCTCGAAGGAGAGCAAGCAAGGCTGTCAGAGCAGTAGGCTGCAGGGAGGTGCTTGCATCACCTCCTGGGAGCAAGCTGCCTGCTCTGGACCTTTCTCACCCAGCACCCTCGGAGTAGCAGCCCAGGTGAGCTGGGGGAGAGCTGAAGTCAGGTGTCCAACAACCTGAGTAATGGCAGAGCTGCAGCACTGAAGAAGGGGACCAGAGAATTGCAGATTTTTTCAGAAATGCAAGTTTCCCTGTACGTTTGCCCAGTTCTGTAGAGTAAACATTTGTGGGAAGAGCATGTGTGTTTTTGTAAAGCTTGTGGAAGAAGAAGGAGGAACAGGAGAGAAAGAATTCCACGATAAGGATTGCTACAATATCGCCAGCTCTCATCTCATTATGAGTTAATGAGACTTGATGTTTTACTTGAAATCCCCTAGCATCCTGTGCTTGTGTATTTCTTTTAGCCCTTCTTTAACAAGACTCTGAAAACCTTATAGGCTCAGAACGAAGAAGACTTATACCTTGAAATTTATTGTTATTATTACTATTTTATTATTTTTATTATACATCTCATGAGATTTTTATTGCTGCAGTTGTCAGCCCTTCTGCACTGGGTACCAATTCAATGAATCCATACAATGTCTCACACCAAATGAGACACCGCCCATTTTCGCATCTTGCAGCATGAGAAGCATCACAATGCATGAGAAGCAAAACAGAGGAAGGGGACATACTGTCCTCTGTATGGACTGTCTGCAGCAAGTCACATCTGCACAGCAGAATATTTCAAATAGAAGAGTTTTGCTGTCTGTTTTCTTTTTACTATAATCTGTATGAATAATGAAGTTGCATTTGATACAGTCATAGGGTTATTTGGGGAGATATCTAGGATAATACTTGAGGTGAAAAAAAGGAAGAAAAAAATATACTGTTAGTTTTAACTTTGCATTTTGGAAATAAATACTAAAGTAGTGAGGATAGCACCATCAGGCAGACAGCAGGTGGGCCAAGCAGCAGGAGGGAAATGATACTTGCTGCACCTGCTCTGCACACTTTAAAAAAAAAAAAAAAAAGGAAGAAAATTTGGTAATTCCTGCATGATACCTACTTTTATTCTGGTATTTCATTTCTGTATTTTCTTAGTTTGTCTTAAAATATGTGGGAGGGAGATCTGGAGATTTCAGACCACTTTGTGCTGCATAGATTTATGTGTATATGTATAGTCTTATATGTATCACCATGCTACCTGAACTATAGTGTGTTCCTAATAATGGTAATAAATTAAACACCTTTCTTCTGATGGAGATAGTCCACTACTATTATTCCCATTTTACAGGTGGACAAAAACTAAGTACAGAAAGAGGTCAGCATCAATTTGTGGCTTAACTGTAAACATAATTTATGGGTTATACCTCAATTGCATAGAGGATGGAGCCAGTGCATAAAAATGGCTTTAGTTTCCTTTTGCTCTCTTGCTTCTCTGCTGGTTCAGTAACCCTGTACTTCACTGAAGAATTTGCTGTCTGTTCTAATTTCAGTCAGATTGGAAACAGCTGTAGGGGTCAGAAAGTGCATCAAATATCAGTGTGGCAAAGGAAGTGGCTAAGCCTAGCCCTATTTTTCTTGTGCAACAAGCAGTAGAGAAGACAACAGCGTACAAGCTGTAGGTTGGATATGTGGTGTAGTAGGATCAGCTGTTAACTAGTCAAGGCAAGATTACCCAATTAAGTTGTTATTAGGGCCATTGTATATGGAGCATGTGTTGCAAAGCAGCTGGATTCTACCAATAGATTTGGCTCTAAATCGCTGGCTCCTGGATCTGAGTATGAGCAATTAGGGGATGTTCTTAGAAAGGTGGTTGGCCTAAAAAAAATATGTCTTCAGGATTAAGGTGTCTGGTGTTCCTGGCTCCTACCCTTCAGACTGCTACAACTTGTTCCAAGTGACCTTTAGGTAAGTCACTTTGCTTTATTTCTCTCAGCTTCCTCCTTAGTAGAATTTTGCCCCGTTGTCTAACACAGATGCTACAAACATAGTAGTGCTTTGCTTTGACCATATGAATTGTCATAAAATACATTGGCACTGTTTGTCTTATTATGCTGTAATTTCTTCCTCAGAAGTCCTCTGCTACAGAATATGCAGGAATTTTTAATTTGACATTAGAGCTAAGATGTATGGAGTAAAGAGTGTTGAATAAATTAGGAGGGGATGAGAATTCACTGTCTAGTTTGTCTCCTGGTGATTGTGATTATTGAGAAAAGTGTAGTTCTGCCTTCAGAAGTTGGATAATATTCAAGATGCCAATAATGCCTATTTGAAAGTTAAGCAGTTTGTGCTACTCAATAAAAATTATGTTCCTTAACAAGAGGAATTTTGCAGTGTAAGGGCCCAATTCTGCAAATACACGCTCCAAGATGCAGTCTGTAATTACAGCACGAGAAGTCCAATTACTAGCGAACAAAGGCTTCATAAAAGTAAGTACTATGACTAATGATAAGAACTGTAGGACTGGGTCACATACAGTAGGAACTATTTCATTCCTCTATGGACTAATTAACATGTTTTTCATTGGTCACCAGTGATTCAGGATTTCACGATGATAAAATGAAATGTACCTGTACTGAAAATCCTGGTTATCAAGGCTTATACCGGATCATAGCTCTTTAGAAGTAGTATAGGTGCTATTTTTCTGGTTTACGCTTGTCTCATTCTGAAAGAGGTGAAGAATCGCTGAAGAACTGACCATAACTAAAGACAGCGAACAGACTGTTGTCTGAGAACTGTGACATTTGCAGACAGGAGGATCAACTACTGCTTATTAGGGCAGCGCGGAAACCTTTGCTTCAGCAATAAACTACAGCTGGCTTGAAAATAGAATTATAGATAATTTTACTGAGTATATTAACTAGGTGCTGTATTCCTCTTTAAATGAGAGCTCCCACAGTTTATTTTCCAAGTGTGTGAAGTACATTTTACATGGTTGTTCAATCATTGCGTGCATATTGGTGGAACAGCCCATTCTGCCTGCAACAAAGGTGTCTTGTATCCACTGTAAGAGAACTCTTTATGAAATGGATTGTGTAAGTAACAACTAAATTTTTTGAGGAAGATCCCCTTTATCTCCTAAGTGTACTGTACATTTAACTCAGCTATCAGTGTCAGTTAGATTACTTGATAAGTCAGCCCAAATATTTGAAAGACGTACTCAATGTTGTGTCCACAGAAAGAAAATATAAAAAAAAAAAATCATTGCAAATAACATTTTATACCTGTTTTTGAAAGGAAGTTTTGTATTAGGTGGCTAAGGTATTATCAATATATTCACTCTTTCAGGCAGACTAAAAGAAATCCTTCTCTAATGTGGAATTAGCACAAGTAAGTAATTCCAACAAGATGTTTAGAATTTTGTTCCTTTTATCAGTCATAACTGTAAGCCAGCTTTGCATCTTGAAATACAGTGGGTTGGAGGGTGAGGGGAAGGTGTTATGTTAGGGGTTTTTGAAAATTATTTTTCCCCAATGAAAAATAAATATGTAATTGAGTAGGTATAAAGCCTTTGTTGCAGAAAGAACATACAGTAGTGTAGTTACCAAAGACAGACAGATTACTGCAGATGGGCTGTTTGGCTCTTTTTTTGCACTTCAGCAGGAGAAAATTTCCCTTTCCCTTTAGTATAGGTTCTCTTTCGCAAACTGACAATCATTTATGTCCAAGTGCGAAGAAAAAGTAGCTGCCCTAACTTTAGCTATTCATTGCCTGGGAAGTTCTAATCACTGAGTCAGCTGAAGATGAAGTCCTATTTCTTCACAGGTCAGGTGCAGTGCTGGTAATCAGAATGAAAGCTTCTGTAACCTGGGCTGCTTGCTAAGACGCCTTCCTCATGACTTAGAAAAGCAGGGAACACTGGCCCAAAACTGGCAGTGGGGTGTTTTGGGATTGGGGTTGTTCTTGGTGGGTTTTTTGTTTGTTTTTTATTTTTTTTCCCTTGGGTTGTGTGGGTTTTTTTTTTTGTTTGTTTGTTTTATTTTGTTTTTTGAGACAGCCTTGATTCTAGTCTGTACTTACATGATTTTGTTTCTTGGCATGGGTATTATAACTGCATCTGAAAATAAGATTAAGTCATACGTTATTGCACCTAAATATCAATTTGCGTGTCGCACTCCTTAAGTAATCTCTCCTTCAGAACTTGCCATGAAACTGTGTGTACATACTTTCTAGATCTTAGTTGTGTGTTTTGTTTTTTAACCATTTGACCTTGTAGGGTTTATGTCCTGAATTATCTTTAAAAAATATATATATTTTTGTCCTACCTAGATTAAGTCTTTATAACTTTGGTGATCTTTATCCTCTTTTTGAAAATATCTGTATATATTTCTGTTGGCACTATTTTAGCTGTTAAAGAAATTCAGTTTATGTACTGCAAAATGAACTTGATATTTTTAACTTATATTAAAAAAAAGTCTATTGTGACATTCTGAATTTCTTTAGATAAGACAGTAATTCCCAATTCTGAAGTTGTAAATCATCAGCCTTCTGATAGGCCACAAGCACAGCCACATAGTGTTTGTAAGCCTACAACTGTTAGAGTATCACACAAACCGCAGACCATTGATCACTGCAGAACTATGAAGCCAAGATACTTGTTTACATGGTTCTGTCCTTGGTGTTGCAATGCATCATCTTTGTAAATTCATCTCATCACTGGAAATCCTTGTGCAGTTTAGGTGCAGGGATTGATAATAAGTCTTTTTGTGTTTTATAACAAAGGCATCTGAGGAAAGACGGAGAAAGTAATTGCTTCTTTTTGGATTGTCATCAAAAATCCATGACTCCTATAGCTGAAAGAGGAGTCTGGTGTGCGAACATGCTATCTGTGCTACACACTGAGGACTAAATGCTTTCTATCTTGCACAATAGTAATGACAAGTAATTGAGGAGCCCTGCAGGATACAGAGAAAGTTTTAATTTGTGTGTGCTAAAGACTGATGAAAAGACACATCGTATCTTGCTTCCCTTTGATGCTGTGACCATGCCTGGTTTTCTTTGCCAGCTATGTGGACTTTCTGCTTACTGTAGGTCCATAAAGTTACCCTTCCGGAGAGGAGGCTGCTCTTGCTTCTTATTTCTTCAGCCTCCCTTTCCTGCTGCCTTTCTGCTCTTCTCCTCCTCTGCCAATGCTGACAAAAGCTGTTGCAGATACTAGGTTGAATTGGCTTGATTTGTGCTGTATACCATAGGTTAGGAATTCTTATACCCGTAAGCATCAGTTGGGCAGGGGGGGAAAGTTGCTTTTACTCTGTAATAACATTTCATACTGATGTTTATAGTATAGCATTATAAAAGTAATCTAATGGTTACATGTGGGTCATATTAGCCTTCAACCAACAAAATACTTAGACATATGCTTTAACTCTAATCCAGTGAATAATTCCATTGACTCAATGCATTGCTTGTCTACTAAAAAATAAGAATGTTTAAGTGCTTTTCCAGACTGAAGTCTTTGTTAGTAATCTGCATATTATATATGTGTATTGTTCGGATGCACAGGATACTGATGTGGTGAATTATTCCTTTATGTTTGATAGGATTGAATAGTATTTTTCTATCTGTCTGCTCTATTCATTTTTCACATGTTAATGACATTCATCTTGTCTATCTGTGGCGTTTTTAATGTGCCCATCACCAGAGTATCTGCCTGTCTCTTCTGCAAAATAAATGCCTCTCAAGAAGAGATAGGAACAGTAATGCATGTGTAATTATTAAAAAAAAAAAAAAAAGGTTATTACTGAAACATAGTGGCCTTCCTTCCCCCACTCCAAAATTTATTTTTCCTAGTGACAAAATCTGTAGCAGAAAGCACCAAGCAACAAGTTTATCAATTTGAACAGGCCAACTGCACAACTAAATGTATGTGAAACTTAACAAATCCCTTGGGGAAGCTGACTGTAAGAATTTCCTAGTCTGTGTCGAGTTACTGAGGTGCGACATGGTGGATTGAACTTAATGCCTTAGGCAAGCACAGTCAAATAGAGAGAGTTTAAGATTTTGCTGTGTCCATGAAGGGATCTGCTGGTAGTTGTCTAAATTAAGCTTTCAGAAAAGAATATAACACTATCATGAGCTCTTTCCCTTGAATATTTTGGCAGGTTATTCTGGTTTAAAAGAAATCCAAGTAGGATTTCCTCTGTGTAAGCCTCATAGCAGTTGCAAAAAGATTGAAGAGTTATTCCTCTTACCAGCAACAGCAAAACGCTGGAACAGAAATTTTCTGTTACACTGTGCTGTCTGTTTTTAAAGGCATAGCATCTTAGCCAAAACCAAGGATCCCCCACCTGCATAGGAATTGACTGCTATGACCCTGTAGGTGCTGCTGATGCTAAGACTGCAGGGACCACCTGCCTGCCCTGGGTTTCTCACTACCTCCTTTCTTCTTGCTTGCATCTCTGTGAAAGGAAAATTGATCCCGGTGACTGGTCTGGCCTTAGTGAACTTTATGACCCTGTAGCAGCTATCCTGAAGAAGGAGGCAGCAGCTTATGGAAGAGGCTGTACACATTTTACAGAGTTTAAATGAAGTCTGTCAGTGACAGTGCTGCCTTCAGCTTATAGTGGTGAAGAAGCCACTTGCTATCTACATGTTAAGAGTTGAAGAGCCACCAGGAGTGAAGGTAAAAACATGGGTAATCAAGTGTTCTGCACAAATCCAGACAGATAAGCTTGAGCATTTCTGGAATGTTTTGGGGTTTTTTTTTGAGCAGAGGTGAGCTGGCATCATGGAAAGATGGAGTTTTTGATCAACTGTCTGCAGCACAGCTTCAGCTGTAGATGATACAGCTGCAAGGGTAGCCTTGCCCCATGCCTGACATGTAGCTCAAATTCTCAGAGCAAAGCTGGAGCTGCTGGTAGAGCTGGGCCCTAAGTAGAAGGGCAGGATTTGAGCTACCTTAGTCATAGCCCACAGTGGTGGCTGTTGTGGTTTAACCCCAGCCAGCAACTAAGCCTCACACAGCTGCTTGCTCGCTCTCCCACAGTGGGATGGAAGACTAAAAGTGAGAAAACTCATGGGCTGAGATGAAGACAGTTTAATAGGGAAAGCAAAAGCCACGCATGCAAGCAAAGCAAAACAAGGAATTCATTCCCTGCTTCCCATTGGCAGGCAGGTGTTCAGCCATCTCTAGGAAAACAGGGCTCAATCATGTGTAACTCCATCACTTCCAATGTCCCCTCCCCCCTTTCCTCCCCCAGCTTTATATGCTGAGCATGATGTCATATGATATGGAATGTCCCTTTGGTCAGCTGTCCCAGCTGTGTCCCCTCCCCACTTCTTGTGCACCCCCAGCCCACTCACTGGTGGGGTGGGGTGAGAAGCAGAAAAGGCCTTGACTCTGTGGAAGCACTACTCAGCAGTAACAAAAACTTCTCTGTATTATCAGTGCTGTTTCCAGCACAAATCCAAAATGTAGCCCCATACTAGCTACTGTGAAGAAAAGTAACTCTACCCCAGCCAAAATCAGAACAGTGGCAAAGTGAAAAGGGGCTTCAGAGTTAAAATTCACCTCCTCTCTCCTTGAGAAGAGGCTGGAAACCTAGATTTCATTGTGTGCTGTTCACCCTCGGTTCTCATTGGGATCTCCAGCACCTTTTCTTCTCTAGCATATGCACTCACAGCTGTAAGTGACCTTAGGACTTCTTGCATCACTCTCCTTCCACAAAGGACCCAGCTTCCTGTGTCACTGCAGTATAAATAGCATATTTACAAGGTGGCCTGCATGTAAGGCACAGAAAACACTGTACTCTTAACCTGAGGCAAGCATTCATTGGCTGGCAAGTGCCTT
>VZTL01063389.1:0-15508 GCA_013400535.1 Scopus umbretta
ATTCTATGATTCTAAGTTTTATTAGAGCTGGTATTTGGAAAATTTCCTGTAAGTATCCAGTCCTGAAGTGAAAAATCAAGTAATTTTCTTGAGCACTTTAATTAAGATGATGACTTCACCATTGTCTTAATCTATACAAAGTAGACATCTGCTTGACAGTGCTTGCATTATTTGCACTGAAGAAGATTTGCCCAGGTTCAAACCACACCCTCTTTTACCATGGAGGTGGTGATGAGACAAAAAAAGTCTGTCATTTATATAAGTAAATTAGTGCGTCATTGAAGTCTGTTATTTTGCATCTTTTCTGCAGTTTTGTGTTTGTTCTGAGTAGGTCAAATAACAGCTGCTGGAAACTGTGATTATGACTCGGAAAGGATAATAGAGTAAAATAGTGTATGTTTTCAGTAGCTCAGCTGCTTGCTGTTCAAGGCTGGGAAATGAGAAGCAGTAATCTCTTTTCCTGCATTTATTCTCTACTTTGTCAGTAAAAGTTGCATCTTAAGGGCTGAACAAATTGCAACCATCTTGTCAGATAATGTTCCAAAATACCTGTGGGTATTCAGCTTCCCTCAGTCCCTCGTGGTTTCAATGATATCTTTAGGCTTGAGCTATTTCAGTAGATGCCCTATTTAAATGAAAATACAGCTGAGAATGGGCAAAGAAGTGTTAACCCTAAGTAGGTTCATTTGAAAATTGCTTTCTTCTGAAATTTATCAGAACCCACAGCTTAACTTGCATTCCAGGGGTTTCTTATTCATACCTGCTAGACTTTCTGATCACTCCTCACCAACTGTAAAAAACAATTGAGAAGATATAATTAAGCTTTGACAAGGGAAGCAAGTGCCTTGAATTTGAAACCTGAAAAAGGAGGGACTGAGCTGACAGGGCAAAGCAGGCAAGAAGTTTACTTCAGTGTGGACAACAAAATGCTCGATCATTAATTAATTAATTGTATTAATTAAAGCCTGTACAGCATGACCAACCCTGGGCAGGAACTTTGTTCTTGCTTTTCTCTCAGTAAGGGAAACACGCATTACGTACGTGTTGTGCTAGTTCCCTACCTGGCGAATGTACTGCCTGGCTGTTCAGTGCTTATTGTCTCTGCTTTACCCTGGCTCTTATAAGAGAGATTAGGAATTAAAGTAGGATTCCTCTCAGTCCTAGTGTTAGCTGGAACAGAGCTTTTGGGTGGAAATATTTGGTACTACTAGCCCTGTTTAGATAAGCTTTACTATTTTCACAGCAGAAGTTAAAGATATTCAGGCACCCACACTTTTACGCTTGTCTAAGTATGATGCTGCCCTTAATTAAAAGTTCCAAATTCACTGAGAGATTCAGATTATCATAAAACCCAATAGCTCGGCTCTCAATAGGCAATTGAATAGTATTTACCAAAATTGGAACTCAGAGTAGTAAAAGCTTTTTTGCATTTTAAAATAATAATTTTAATGGCTAATACAACATTAAACCAAGATCATTTTTCATTTCAGAGGCACTGGACCCCAACAATTTTTTGCAAAGAATAGGTATTTCAAGATTCAGCTAGGAAAGAGTACCACTGGTATCAGCTTCTGACTTACTGCCCTCCTATGCTATACACTGAAACTACCAAAGTTGGTAATAATTTTCTACTCAGTGCTGCACCTATCAAATATATTTCATTAAAGTTATGCAATTAATATTTCCTTGCACAGTACCATACTTGCAGCTGGTAGAAGTTGTAGCTAACAGATTTAGAGCTCTACCTTTTTATTTTTTAAGGGAAAAAAAGGGGATTGATGGTGCTGTCATATGTGTTTACTTAGTACTACCTGGACTGCCTACATTCTGTCACTCTGAAGAAAATATGCTATTGGCAGCCCAGAAACTTGTTCTTCCTGCATGATTATTGAAAGAGGCTTGACTACCACCTCATTCTGTAAGAATGGGAACAGATCACAAATCTGGCAGCAAAAAATATTAATTTTTTGATGGGATGCAGTGCTCATTCTTAATCCTTTTTACAGTAGACTGCATTTAAATGAGGAAGTGAAAGGCTGTACTAAGTAATTTTTGATCAGTTATTAGTATTATAGAAAGCTCCTCTAGATGTAGAGAAATTCAAATCAAAGCTCAGTTACTTTGAAGATTGGAGTAATTGTAGAGCACCACTTAAGACAACCTACAAAACTGCTTGTTCTTCAGTTACTTTTTTTTGTAGCTTTTGAGCTCTGATTCAGTTACAGCTGGTCTGTGATGGAAATAACAGCTCATTTTTTACTTGTGGAAAGACTTATCCAAAACTGGCAAAATCCTGGGTGAAAATGAATTTAGGAGAAGTGGGAAGATATTACAGCTTCACCACTGTGAGCAACAGTAGAGCAGGCTTCCTCCTTGCTGCTGCAAAAGAGCGTTGTTTTTATACGGTGATGTCTGCAAACCAGCACTCCTCTTCAGTCCTCCAGTACTCCGTGCTGGGATGGGCTATGAGGATGCTAGTTACTCGAGAGCATTTCCTAGTTTATATTGATCCATAGTTTGGCCAATTTAACTTGCTTTGGCATGGACTATGAGTGAAGGTGGCTGTCACACATTCCTTTTCTACCCAAGGCAGCGTTGACTGAAGCAGCCTTGACTTCCTGCACTGGAATCAGCGAACTAATCTAGCTGGAAAACAACCAAAGGGAAAAAGTGGCTCATTTTCAAGATTGCTGCTGATCATAAGGGGAGAGCAAGTTGCCACAGTGCCAGTGAAACAAAGGATATCCCAAAATGAGAGTCTCAGTCTACTCCCCAAGCCAGTTCAGGTCTTGCTGCCAAGTCCTCCCTCTCATATCTCTAGTCAGCTTTGGAAAAGCAGGATGTCCAGTTACTTTAAGGACATTGACTCTCAGTTGCAGCTGGGAAAGTATTAATTGTCCTTTGGCCCAGGACCGGTCAAGCACACCAGTACACACTTTCAATGAGACAGCTTTTGTGCAGGCAAGTCCACTGCCTAGGCAGGAAAATGTAGGTACTCCATAGCAATGCAATTGTTAAAAATAGGTGAATTTCCATTCTTTTGAGGCAGTAACCAAAAAAAAAAAAAANAATGGGAAACCAAAAACTCCAGAAGTTCAAGTTTTTTCTTGGAAGAAAAAAAAAAAAGAAAAAAAGACAGGCTAGGACTGAAAAGGAAATGATCTTGCTTTCGATTCCTGTGACTTTTCCTTTTCTCAGAAAAAGGCAATAACTTTAGAAGAAGGAAAACAAACTTAAGCTGCTGCTGACATTTCAAATTTGTTTGTCAGTAAGAAGGTACCTGCAGGCTGATCTTTAACAATTTTGTAAGTAGCAAGTAATTTCCATTTGTAATATCACAGCTTACTGTGTTTAAGATGTGCATTGATCTCATTTTTATTTGTTATGGTATGCTGCAAAATGCCTTAACCACTACCTTGCAGACACATGAATTAAAACTAATATATAAAATGACTTAAAGGCAGCCCATTTAAGGGGGCTGTCCTGAAAAACCACAGCTGTGTCCTTTCTTATAGATAGTAAAGTTTGCTTATTCAATACATACATGCTTTCACCTGACTAAGATGTTAAATTTAAAACTTCTTAAGCCTTTAACCCTCTTTTGGAAAATTTTAGTCTGATGAGCATCAACTGAAAACACTATGCCAACTATGCAAATGCTATGATTACAATAAACATATTGCAGTCAAAGGGTAACTGAAAATTTCCTAACATAAAATCTCCTGTAAACCCAGGTATCATAAATTTCCATAGCAGACAAATGCTTAATGTCTGACAGTGAGGTTCTGAGTGAACTTGGCTAAAGTCTTGACAGACAAGTATAAGTGAAAGGATTAAGTTCAGTGGTCTTGGACTTCTCTAATGAGGTGCTACTAGTAGGTCTGATTGATCTGCTGTACTTGAAAAGGTACATACAGCCTCCCTGATTTACAAGTAATAATTGCACTTCCACTGGGTGAAGTAGTTTACTCCTGTCCTCATCCAAACATAACAATATGAATTGCAAATTTGTCAATAATATGACATCTCTGCTGCACATTTTAATTGACACAGAGGTCACACATTTCTTTATCTCAGGGCTATTCAACTCTGCAATGTGATGGGCGGGTTATTCTGTTTTTTTTTAGAGAAAGTTCAGCACAGCAAAGTTCAGCAAGCAGCTTGGTCATGCTGTCACACACACAGATATGGAAATAGTAACATTGTTTGATCACTGGAAAAAAAGATGACTTATTCCAATGTACTAATTTCTAATGCAAGGGAAGGAGAATGCTGAGCTCAATTATGTCAGTTTACTAATCTACTGCAGATCAACTTGTATTGAATAATAGGCATGTATAAATTAATAGGGATAAGACAAGTTACTATTAAATTAACAATTTGTGGTTTTAGATGAAAGTTTTAGACTATGGGGTATTAAAACTTGTTTGAGCCATCTGCCCTTCCACGGTGTGTTAAAACTATACCGAAGAAATGACTCATTTTGTATTTCAACTTAACTTAGTTCAGTTAGCTGTTTTGTTTTCAAAGAATTCTGCTTAAAGACAGTTTATCAGTTTAATTTTGCTAAGATATTAAGGATTTGACGATACTTAGTTAATCTGCTCTGCTTGTTGGCATGGCTGAGGAGAGAATGACGAGATAAAATCTCAAGGAACGTTCAGGGAAGAAAAACAGTAATTTCATTACAGGAAGAAAGAAATCAGCTATAGCTTCAACAACAATTTTCAAAGTAATTCTTGTGAAAATCTGTTTAATTATTGCATATAAAGAACAAGGTAGACTGCGCCTATCTAACACAATGTATCCTTTGAACTGAGACAATTTCTTACCTTGATTGAATTAGTGAGATTCTGAAACCTATAAATTGAAACAAAAGTAGCACAACACAGACACTGGCTATCAAAAGAAATTACCAAGAAACACCTCAAACTTCCTTGGTCTTAAAAATTTTCTTACATCACTACTTACAGCTGCTATCATACATAATTAGTTGTGCAAACTGTCCTACAGTTGGCATCTGATAGCTCATATCACAGTGGGTAGACTAACTGCTTAAAAAACATTTGTAGCTTGTGACCTGAAAGCTTTCAGAGAACATGCATAAAATTCAGCCTATGTTGTGTCACCCTCCCTCCACAGGCATGGAGAACTACACACATTTTAAAGAGACAGAAGGAATGGGAGAGGGACAAGTGTGGGACCAAGCAAAAAGCAGTCCACAGATGAGGTGTGAAAGGCATTTATTTTCAGTTGGAACTGTGGGGTGAAGTTTTACCATATTGTGCACTTAATATAATGGAAAGCAGTTAAATTGCAGCAGAGCAGCAATCTGCCGTGGAACACAGCTGCTTATGCAAAAACAGTTCACGAGCTCCTGTTGGTATTAGTGCACTTTGTATGCATGAAGCCATCAGTGTCTACATGTGTAGCATTCTGATAAAGCCCCCAGTAAACACTTAATTATCATCTGCAGACTATGAATAAAATGAAAGGTCGCTGAAGACCACAGGTGCAAGGCTAGCCTTCTATAAAATCAGAGAAAAGGTCCTTAAAGCTTTGTTTCTTACTGACACTTTTGGTTTATTAGCTATCATACCCTGAAGCATCCCCATCTCTCCCATTTTGGCAGCACTAGGGGTTTTGGCTACAAGAACTGAGGTTCAGAGAACAGGGGTAATGTCCACTTTGGGGGCTGCTGTGCCTTATCCCACCAGGTCAGCCACAGACTTGCTGATGGCAGAAGTACCTGGGAAAGCACCAGGTGCACCCAAATGCCTTGGCTTTACTCACATGAGGAACAATTTTAAAATAATGGCTTGGGAATGTAGCAGTGCTGAGAAAAGCTTTCTGGACTCATTGGCTTGACCAGTCCCAGGTAGCTTAGCTGAAGGAATGTAATGAATAATGTTTGCTAATTTGTAATCCGTGCTTATTTTGTAAAATAGAAGTCTGTATGTGAAAATGAGTTTTAGATTAATGTTTTAAAACACTTAATCTTTTTAACTTCTACTGTTTATTATAAGAATTTGCTCTTGATATACAAAGAGGGAAAGAAAGAAGGAAAGNCCTGACTATCTGTGCCTGTCTGTCACCTGATTTTTGATGGGATCTGCTGCTATTCACTTTGCTCTGTTTACCTAATTCAGACCTACTGGGGTGCCTTGTTGATGATAGTGCTGTTTGTGCTGGGGTCACCTGTGGCTCCCTGTTCATCTGGGCTTGTGGGCTGCCCTGTTCTTGTACCTCTGTGATAGACTGGTAGCGAATATCCAAAAGGTAAGCTTCTGTGGTTTCTTTCTAGGTCTGGTGTGCATATCTTGTTTTTAATGCATGCTGAAATGCATATAGTCAATGTTCCTGCTTAACCTAAAATAATTTTAGGTGACTTTAAGGCTTTAATATCATGAAATATGGTTTATTGGGGAGCGCTACAGTCTCCTGTGTGTAAGCAGCTGTTCTGCCCCTTCAGACTCCTGAGGCTGACTGCATTAAGTATGTGCTACTGACAACAGCAACAGGAGAAGAAACTCAAAGCTCAAAACAAACACGAGGTCAGGGCTGAAGATCAATGAAGAACAATTAGAGGGGAAGGACAGGCGATGCTTTGGCTTGGGGCAGGACTGGAGTTGACTGTACGTAAGCAGAAGCTGCATTTCCTTTGCGGAGAGAAGCATCTGTGTTGTTATTGGCCTGTGGCTCTGTAGTTGCTTAATTTACCCAGTGAAATGCATGGATGTATTTGTTGTCACACACTAGCAGGCTGTGTCTGACTGATACCTTGTGGGTAAGAACATGGTAAAGATTAAAATGTAATCCCTCTTGAAACAAAGTGGGTCTTTGACTGTTTGACCTTTTCCACATTGATGGCTAGCCTTGCAGCCAAGGGTAGCCTCCCCATGTTGTCTCCTTTCCTTGGTATGTTGTTTTTGTGTTTGTTTGGCCCTGATGGAAAGGTCTATCTGAAATATTCTTTCAAAAGGAGGGTATGAAAATATGTTCATCTTCAACTGGTTCTCACCTCAGTTGAACTGTGTTGTCACAAATTTGAAATACAGCCCTTATCCTTATATGAAGAAAGGGCTGCTAAATAAAAGGTCCTTCCTTGGAAGGAGACCTGAAGGAAAAATCTGTGGTTGGAAGGGATGCAGTGAAGTGCTATCTTTTTTGGGGACTTCAGCCTCTCTGAAGAGGTTATCTCATCCTGTCCATGTTGCCTAATCCATGTTACTAGGATATATATGTAGTGGGATTTTCACTTACAACCAGAAACAGAAGGTATATTTCCATTGAACAACTAATAGATTCTCCCAGAAAAGAGGAAAACAAAATGTAGTCAGTGACTAATTTCAGTTTAATTTCAATATATACTGATACTTGTATGCCAGTGAGGCACACAAACCCAGAAAATACAAATAGACTGACAGTATGGGAGTAGATTTGTTGCATGGTATCGGTAACACGTGTGTGCTGTGGCTAGTCATTGCGCAGCTGCATAATGCTGTGTATTGGTTTTGTGCTTGATCCAGAAGCTTCCATGACTTTGGCTATACTCCAAGCTTGGTGCTGCTATCAGGGCAAGCTGCACCATGTGCATCATGCCAAGATGCTGTCAAAATAACAATATTTTCATATATACCTAATATTTTAAAATCCTTAAAGGAAAATACTTTAATAACTTTGTATATGTATTTTAAATTTTTCTTGCAAAATTTTACTTCTGCAAAGACTTCAGCCCAAACCTGTTTCCCTTTTGAGGCAATCTCTTGAAGGAGTCTGTTATCTGATTTCACACTAGAAACCTTATGATGTCCTTTATTATAAACTCTGAATGAGCCCATCTTTTGTTTGCTTTTATTTTTCTTAAACACTGTTCTGAAGCTGACTTACAAGTATAAAAACAGAAGGGTTGGGAGGACAATATATTTTAACATGTGAAGCCTCAAGCATGAAATCAGATCCACAGTGTTTTTTCAGGTATGTGATTTTTCCTAAGACACCAACAGAAGTTCAGTTGCTTTGAGATCTGCAGGGAGCTTTTGCAAACATATGGCTTCTTCAGGCTGAATATACTGCTTAATCATGTGTTGCCTAACAGCATTGATCTGTAAAGATTTGAACTGAGCTTTCTCTTACTTGTGTCAAAATTAAAAAATGTTGGTTGGTCACTATAAAGGGCTATTTAAAGCAATTGCAGAAGGTCCCTTACAACACAACATGGCTGATCAACCTTCTACTATTTGAACTCATCCAATAATCTCATTTATATAACTGTAGAGGACTCAAATGAATTGCACTATGAAGAACAGTCTGTGAAGGTCAGGACCCATAAGATCGTGTCACTTCCCCTTTCTTGCACTTGCACAAACACAATTTTCTACATCTCAAGTTATTGTTGCCTTTGGAATTGTGTAATGCTTCCTTAATTAATATGTTAAAAAGGCTTCCCTTTGAAAAAAGTAGTTTAAGGCAGGTGCAAAAAAAAGCCTGCATGTCAATTTGTGTCTCTGACTTGGAAACATTTCTCAAGTCTTCAAGCACAGCACAAATTAACTTTTAAAGTATGTTCAGGTATTTCTGTGCTGCGGAAGAAATGCAAGAAGAATGGTTTAGGAAAAGGAAAAACAGTACACTTGCAATTCTGTAGTTAAATCAAATTAACTGAAGTATCTAGACTAGTTACATAGATCAGTTAATGAAAGTCTTATGAATGCCCCACAGAAGAACAAACAAAAAAAAAAAGTATCAATCTTCAGATTTCATAAGCTTTAAGTACACGTGGAATTGCATGCTGAAAATTCTGTTTCACCCTGATTATTGTATACATGTTCAAGAGTTTAAAATAGCTGCTTGGAACCTGTGGGGAAGTATATGCTATTTAAGAAATATTTCAGTTTTAAGTAGCTTTATGAAAAAAAAAAAACCCACAACTTTATTCATCAGAAGAGTGGAGATAAGCTAACATTCTGATGAATCTTGGGTATTTGTTTAGTAATTTTTTTACTTAAACCCAGAGAAACATAGATTGTCTAATAGCATAATTCTGGATTTCCCTGGGAGAAAATGTTTTCTGTGTTGCTGTAAATACACTGACTATTGATTCTTGGTAGCAACTTAATATATCAATCTTTGTTTCTTATACTGCAACAAAATTCAATAGATGCGTAGTGATCTTATTGACCTGTGGCCTTCCCTTTGCTTGCCATAATTTAGAGCAATCACAACTCTTAGACTATAATTTTAATCTTAAAAATTAAATAGTGATAAGGTAATTTCCCATTATAATAATTTTTAATCATTGTGTATAACACTTGCCTGGGTCTGAATATGTTCCAAGCCTTAACTATGATAACACCTATTGATGTTTTCACACTTATAAAAATGTCAATACAAATGAAGAAATTAATATCTAGGATTAGTACAGAGATTGTGAAAACCTATGTGTCTACTTCATGCATAAAAAAGTAACCATGTGGAAAAATTGTCCTAGGGGAATACTGTGTAACTGTTCCCTGTTTCTGAAGTGTCTTAAGAAGCTTGAAACACTTCCTGATTGCTGCAAGATGTATTTATTTCCCAGTTTTGTATGTTACTGCTAAGTAGCTTTTCTCAGAAGTAAAAGACACTGTATCTTCAGCTCTATTTAGATCCATATGTGTCAACCTAGGCTGTGAAGTAGTGAGTAAACAATGTCATTTTGATTCAGCCAGTCCTAAAATTATTTCTGTCTGTCAATAACTCCAAACAATTTATCTCTCTTCTCTCAGTCCTTACTGAACTCTTTCATTTGTTATTTTCCCCTTAGCTTTATGTGCACTACTTATTCCCCTGCCTTCTATAAGAATATTTCCAAAATGGCTGTAGAACTAGTATTCTTAGGTATTTTAACTTTAAAGATCCAAGTTTCCTGTTAAGTAGTGAGTGTAAAAGAAAAAAAAAAAAAATCATTGATGTGCTACAGGCTGCACAATTGTTAATAATTACAGGTTGTTAAAAGTACCTGTAAAATTGCATGTCTGATTTCCTTAAATGCTCTTTATAAATATTAGAAGATCACTGTATTTTCTAAATCCTAATTTGCTTAGTTATAACAAGGCAACAGGTATAATGATAGTCTTCGAAAACACATGTTCATTGAAAAATAAGAATATAGTTTAATTTTTTTGCTAGTGTACAGTGCTGACCTGTGAGGGTTGACACACACACGGGTCTGCTGTATAAGGAACAGACTAGTATAAAGTTTCCCTTGAAATTGAGGCAGGTTGTATCTTGGCTCCAAGTCAATCTAATTCTCTATACTAATTTGCTTCTTAGGTCTTCAATTTTTGATTTGCTGCTTAGGTCTTCAATTTTTGTCTTGGTTTTTGGAGCTTCTATATCAATCTCAAATACAAGTAATTGCCTTTAAAACTTTTCTGTTTGTAATCACCTAGTGTCAAGGGATAGGATAAGGATAACCATGCAGCAAAAATGTGAATTTTTAGGGTTGAGTCTGTTAGATATGAGTGCTGCTCTAGGAATATTAGTCCTTTTCCTTCCATTTGGCACTGACACCCAGCATGGTATCTGAGGTTGTCAACACATTTGGTTAATGGATTTGGTAGCAGGTGGGAGAACAGACCACTGAGGGTTGAAGCAGCTTGAGTTGTCTGTGATGCTGTCCTAGAGAATCAATTATGTATTAGCAGCACACAGTACACAATAGACTTTTTTAGTCAATAACAATAAAAGTTCTCAAAGCTAGAACAACAGTTGGTTTTTTGGAGGCACTGTCAGAGCTTGCAGATCAACTTTGTGTTTAAGTGAAGATGGGAGGTCTTCAGGGGCTGACACATTCACCAGGTACTGTGGAAGAAGATGCTCAAAGACGATTGGATGCTTCAACAGGTTCAGTGCATGGTTAGAGGAGCCAGGCAGGAAGGAAGCTTGAACAAAGTGGACCTTTTCTGATGTGAAATTTTTTTACTGGACTTCAGTGGCATTGATAATCACTCACAGTTTGTGAGACTACTTCCTCTTGTCCAGTTAATATGTGAAACAGATCTAATAGCAGTTATTAATATCACAAAAGAAAAGTCTGTTTTTCCATGCTTTCAGTATTTGAAAATATTCTGCTCTTCCTCTGACATCTTAATTCAAAATTGCAATGAGATCTTAAGAATAACTTTAGTAAATACAAATGAACATAATGACATAAACATACTGCATAAGCACCTTACCTTGTAAGTAATCACTAACACAAACTTATATGGTGGTGGCCCTTTCAGTAGGTCTATTTCCTACAAAGAGAGTATATCTTAAACACAATTCAATAGGTCCCAAACTAGTTGAGTAGTATGAGGTATAACAAGTTGAATCTGGATAGCAAGTACATAGTTGACAATATGTTGGGTCCTTTTGTTCTGCAGCATCCTTTTCTGTGTGTCAAACATTGAACTAACTGGGCAAGTTTTTCTATAGTTGTCATCCATTATGTTTTAATGGGCTTTTTGGTTAATTACTTTATCCATACCCTAAGCACATACTTGAGGTCCAAAGTTTATTACCATCACACAAATTGAACATGTTGTGAAGGGTATTTGGACACTTCCCAGTTTTCATGTTCACACCATACACTACTACTCTGTTAAAAAGGACAGACCTCATGTGATGTGGGTAGAATGAATTTAGTCTTTCAGACTAGAGGCTTTTAAATTGTTACTACGCAGTCTTGCTGTGTCAGGTGCACTTTCAAGCCCTCTGTCCTTCCATGTGAACTGCTAAAGTTACTAGCTTTCTATTTTTGTCCTGCACAGCATTGATTATACTAACGTTAAGTTTTAGAGAGAAAGTCAGAAAGCCCTGTAATGACTGTGTCACACATAGTGGTGCTACTGCTGGGTAGGCTGGGGTGAACAATGTAGCTCCTCCAGAAAGACGTACCCAAGGCTGGGGCAAGTCTGTGAAGAGCATTGGGGGAAACAGTTTGAGTGCCTGCATATTAACCAGGTAAGTGACATGGCCTTCTAAAATCCCATCCTAGGCAAAATGTTTGAAATGAACTAACTGCTGTCTCTCAGAATTATTTTAATAAGCAGAAAGTTATTCTGGTTGAAAGGCTGTATCAGGCCTCCTATCAAGGGCTAAGACTGTGGTCGCTGTATCCTCTGATGTTTTATGTGAATACAAAATCTTATGAATTCAGTAGATGTTTTGTAAATAGATTTGGTCTAATAGCTTTTGACATTCCTTATGTGAAAAAGGAAACAATTAAAATAATTGTACACTTGTTCATTTGATTTTTGTCAAGATGTTGGTAATAGGATTAGTGTGTGCTGCTGCTGGGTTTTAGTGAACTGGCATAATTTTCTTCAGTTCAGCATAGCCTGTTGCTTACCCTCCTAGCAACTGATTAGAGCAGTAGGTTCATCCTGTTTCCAGTGTGAGGGAAGAAACTGTACACATGTGTAATGAACAGGCCAGTACTATGAGACATAATTGCAGTATCAAGCTGGAACACAAGCTTGTACTGCACCTCATCCAGTTGCTTTACATTATTTGACATGAATGTGTCTCTTGCCTCTTCTGAGTTCTTGAAATACAATTACCTTATTTTGATATAATGTCTTTACTTATTTCTTTAATTTTGAACCTCGAACAGTTATATCAGTTGGTTGGCTGATATTAGCAAGTGGATGGGGTGAGATGGAAATCTAATATGAAGATGTATAATCAGTGTCAGATGTAACCTAATGAATAAGCAGCTTTTATTCCACAAAAGCAGGATGCTGCAGATAAACACAAGTTTCTTAAAGTACTGCAGATAGAAATATCAAGAGAACTACAGAACTGGGGCTTATCTTGCATGTGAGACTTTAGTACTAGAAACTAAAAGACAGATTTGGTAGACATGGGCATAAAAATGGGGAGAAGTTTTGTAAAGGAAGTTGATCCTCAGAAAGTTACTGGTGTTCTCTGAAGAAACTTGTAGTACTGATTGTCTTACCATGGTAGATCAAATGTGATGGTAGAGTTCAAGGTCGGGCAAGTGGGGTGTTAGGGAGAAGGAAAAAGAGATGGGCCAAAAGAAGCAACTGGAATTAAATATGAAGAAATGGATGCCTTCCTCCTTTGAAAATGCCTTGGGTGCTATTGTTAGATTAGAATCAAAAGGAAATGGATAAAGACATTTTCTATTTAGTTTCCTGTGCATCCTATTAGATACCCTGGTCTTGAATATTGTGTGTGGTTTGGGCCCCATTGGCTCCATCTTTCCAAATAAGAGAAGATCTTAAAAAGGTACAGAAAAGGGCAATTGTTGTCATAGAATCATGTAAGTTTAACATAAAAATTAATTTGGAATGGCACTGAGCACCTTCATGGGGTTTAAGCAAATAGATGTAGCTGTTTTGGATATAGCTTTACTCGGGCTACTACTAGGTAACTGTTTGCTTGAAAGGAAAGCTGGGTATACCAGAGATCATTCTATGTACTTATACTCTATGTATACATGGTCTGCTGATAATACATATTTTAAAATTTGTTGATGGTTGCTGTTGGAGAGATGCTCAATTTGACTCAATACAGAAGTTACTATGGGCTTACAGTGAGCATGTGAGTTAAATCATTTACTTGATTCAGTTGTCTAAACAGTGCTTGAAATATCATAAAAGATATTTTTATTCTTTGTGCCAGCTGTCTGATAGCAATGTGGAAACTCTTCAAATACTAAATTCTTGTTAATCTGGGCCTGACTAATGAGTAGGAAGTTTTCAGATAGCTCTAATTTGAATGAGTCATAGCAGATTTGTTTGGCATAGCCTATACACAACAGTCCTGCACTGGAAATGCAGGCAGTGATGTCAAACTTCCTTTGCTCTTTGACACTCTGCTTTTAGACAATGCTGAATCTTTCTTAATCTGACAGTAAAATGACTGCTTTCTTTCACCCCCCCGGGGTCTTTGTGGCAGTAAAATGTGTACCTAATTAGGCCTGTTATAAACTGTGGAAAACTAAATTGTATCAGGAGCTCTGATGTTAGATCAAGATCTTAAAAACATCATTTATAGATACTGGTTCCAACCACCTAAAGGAGTAACTTTTTGCTTTTACAAAATGTCAAACTTGGTATGTGGCAATAAATCTATTTGACAGAATAGTGGCTCATAAAAATCTGGGGTTTTAAATCTTCTATGTGCATGGTAGCCAGTATAATTGATATAGGGCATAAAAAAAGCTGTACTATAGTCCACTATCAGAATTTATTCAGTGAGCAAATTGAAACTATTGCATTTGAAAAGGGTTTCTGGTGGGTAAGAAAAAATGTAAGATATGGAGATTGTGAACTCTGTTTTGCTCTAGATGATTACAGTGACTTGGGAGCTACTTTAACCTTCCAGCTATGTATGTTCCTATGTCTTCTAAAATGCAGCATAATCCCATGCACTAGAGGGGAATGGATTCTTGTGAGCTAATAATGCACAGCCTGGTATTTGCCTTGTAACGCTGTCATGTTTTGTTGCTATGTGAGAGAAAACAGCAACTTGCTAATTTAAGTCTAATATTCAGATATCATTCTTCTCTTGTTCTTAACATAGGTCCTTGACTAATCAGGCATAGTCAGATCATTTAACTTGGCTGAAAGTTCCTGTGATTTACTGGCTTCTTAATATAGTGCTATAAACCTACATATTACTAGCACTTGTCTCATAAAGTGTAGCCTATTATATTTCACAATTATTATATTTGATTAAAATATGATAAATCTTTTAATTAAAACTTTCAATTGAAGGCAAAGAGAAGTAAAAGCAGTGGTGGGGGGAAACTGTCACTGAAGGCTTTTGTGTGGTGGTTCTAGCTGGTGGGATTAGGTAGCACTTGTCAAAGTTGTTAGACACCACTGGTTTATTTTAATCTGATAAGACCCATCTTTGAAAGTGGGTTTCTAATAATAACTTGCCCACTTCTGTATTCTCTAAATCTTTGTTTCATAATGAAGGGTTTGGGAGCTCAGTTGTCTTCACTATTCAAACTGAGCTGAGGGGCAGAAGACATTCTATATGCAGCTGGTAGAAGCCTCACAGTCACTAGCCCTTGCTCTTGTGGGGGACTTCAACTTAACAGATGTCTGCTAGAAATACAATACAGCAGAGAGGAAATGGTCTAGGAGGTTCCTGGAGTATGTTGAAGACCACTTCCTGACACAGCTTGTGAGTAAATCAACTAGGGAAGGTGCCCCACTGAATCTAATCTTTGTGAAAAGAGAAGGCCTTGTGGGTGATGTGATGGTTGGAGGCCATTTTGGGCATAGTGATCATGAATGAGAGTTTTAGATTTTTTGAGAAGTAAGGACGGGGGGTCAGCAGAATGGCTACCTTGGACTTCCAGAGGGCAGACTTTGGCCTGCTTAAGAGACTGGTTGACAGAATCCCTTGGGAGGTAGTCCTGAAGGACACAAGAATCCAGGAAGGCTGGACATTCTTCAAGAAGGAAGTCTTGAAGGTGCAGGAGCAGGCTGTCCCCATGTGC
>VZTL01063394.1:717-13861 GCA_013400535.1 Scopus umbretta
AGGGCTGGTGATTGTGAGACTTCTCCCAGCTGCTTATAGAATATTTCATCTTCTTCTTCATCCTGGTTGGGTGGTCTATAACAGACTCCCACCATGATATCTGCCTTGTTCGCCTTCACCCTGATTCTCACCCATAAAGACTTGACCCTTTCATCACCATCAAGCTCTAGACAGTCAAAACACTCCTTAATGTACAGGGCTACGCCACTGCCTCTCCTTCCTTGCCTATCTCTTCTGAAGAGTTTATAGCCATCCATGGCAGCACTCCAGTTGTGTGAGTCATCACACCATGTTTCTGTGATGGCAACTACATTGTAGTTTTCCAGCTCTGCAATGGCTTCCAGCTCCTCCTGTTTCTTGCCCATGCTGTGTGCATTGGTGTAGAAGTACTTCAGTTGGGCTATTGATCCCGTTGCCTTTTTTGGAGGAGAAGCCCTAATTCCTATGTGACTATTCTTAGACACTTCTGTGGTTTCTAACACATCAAGAACCCTTGTTTCTTTTCTGCCACGTAATCTCCATCCCCTACCTCCACTGAGATAGCAGACTGAGGGGCCTTGCTAGCACACTATCCTTCAAACACTGGCGTGATGCTCCCAGACTTATCTCTAGTGAGCCTGGATTTATCTCTAGCAAGCCTGGAACAAGTGACACCATGAGCTATACAGCTCAATTGGTTATTGTAAGAGAATTGTATTCAGTGACAAAACTGTCCCAGCAGAATTATTTTGTTGATAAATTAAGCCAGAGCAGACTCTAGAAAATATGTGAATAATTTTGCTGTGTTAGGATTGATAGTAATTAAGGTTTTCTGATTTTTCTGTTATTATGTCCATTGTTTTTTATGTTTCTTGTGTTTTTAGTATTTTAATGACCCCATTTCTAACTGCACTGGGTAAGTTATAGAGTAAGATTGAAACAACTTTGTGAAGTTTCTGTATTGTGTATATGACAGATATGAAATAATTTTAATTTTGGAGAGGTTAAAATGAGCAGCAGAAGTATGTAGAGATTTCTTGTTGAATCCCTTCATTTAACTTAAGGAATGTGGTAATGAATTGCTCAACAGATGTAGTGCATACACCAGTACCTGAGACTCATGGGAACAGATTTGCTAACTTGCATCTGTTGCTGTTGTTAGCATGTTTCTAGTTTGTCCTGTGTACAGAGCCATCCCACAGCAAATTTTCCTGTAACTTATTTATCCATGTTAATGTTAGTGAGCATATGTGTATAGCTACTTGTTTGTGCCTATTTCTGGAAGAAAATAATTTTCCCCTGTGCTAAACCCACAAGAACAATGCGTCTATGGCTTTCCGCAGCAAAAGACTGTTAGTGCTGTTTTTCATTTTCCCTGCTGTTTTCACTACGATATGATATTATAATATTTCAGAAATAAACGTGTATATTTTACATTATAGTTCATAAATCACCCTTGAATTGTTACCCAAACATTTCCTTATAAGGATACATAATTATTGGATTAACGTCTGCCCAATAACGTTTTGGGCTTGTATCAGCAATACAAAACAGTTACAGCAGAAATTAAATTTCAATTATCATTCCTAGTAAGAAAAGGTGACCTCTGGTACACACATGTAAGAGCTTCTGCTAACACAATCCATGTACATTATAAACAGCTTCATGTGCTCAATATTATGGCTCCGTTTCTTCAAGAGGTCCCTATTTTTCTGCTAATGTGTGGTGTTTTCCACAGCCCAAATAACTGAAAAAGATAGTGGGATGTTTGCAAGCAGAGGCACCTGCTCTCCAAGGGCCAGGAGAGACTCAGGTGTTACTGATTTATATTGACAGTCAGCACATCCTTAAAAAAAAATACATGGCAGCAATGAAATTCTTGGTGTCTGGCACCTCAGTGGAGGTGGAAATTGGCCTGATGTTGTTGGCTGTGCTGGTGTTTGTGATGGCAGAGAGTCTTTCTCTGCCAACAGCAACCCAGCCCCTCAGGCTACTCCCATGTGAGCTTTTGCAGGCAAGCATGCTCCCACTCTGCTAAAGTCCTAGCAAACGTGAGCTGGCTCTTGCATCTGGTCATCTCAGAGCACAGGCAGGTCCAGCCCACATTACAAAAGGTGGTGTCGATAAACCATTAATTTCACTGTCCTTAAAAAAGAAGGGAAGCTTTCAGGCAGAAGGAACTGGGAAGTTAAAGCCAACAGTTTGCACTCAGTGTGGGTGTAGTATGTGATGGGAAACTGAACTATGAAGTACTCTCAATGTCAGTTTTATCTGCCATTCCCAGTGTAAACATTTGGACACACACTAAAACAGCCTAGCTCAAGCACTTAATACCTTGAGAAGGAGAATTCAGGCATGCATGATAACATATTGACAGCCCAAGCTCTCACTCAGGCAATTTGGATGTAGCAGGTACAAGGCAGGATTACTGCTGTCCAGTCTATCAGCAGGCGTCCTGTACGTGACTCTTCCTATGCAGTTGCTAGATGTTTCTGATGCTGGAGCCAGGATACAGCTGAGTTTCAGACATCATGATCTTTGGCAGGTATAAACTTTAGCTTCACAAGACAGACATGACCTAAGGATGCTCAAGAAGCAGGGATTCTAAAACATTCTGGGAAACACAGGAAGAAAAGAAACACAGAGGAAATCCAAGTAACCTTTGAGAAACTACTATGAAATTTAAATCCCTTTCTTTATTGTCTTATTCTACATCAGTAACTTTGAGTTCTGGAGATGAAAGATGAATAAAAATGTACTGAATTTTCCAAAATGCCTCAATGTTTGTTTGTGCATACTTTGAAGTCAGCACAGAAATTAATAGCTATGGCAATTTCTATTACAAAGTATACACACACTGTGTTATAATAACTTTCCCTTTGGTGCAGTACCCAGTCTTTGCTGGTGGCTAACAGTTGGTGCTGGAGAGGAGAATAAAAATATCAAGCAGATGGTGACATTCCCCAGAATAATCTGGTTTCCAGAAGTCTATGACTTTTTCACTTGAGGCAGTTTTACAGTCCCTGACTAATAGTTCTTACATGAATGTGTGTAATTGCTTTTAGACTTTTGACATCATGTTGAAATGAATTGAAGAGGTTAAGTGGATGTTGTTGAAGAATACCTCCTTCTGTTCACTCAGAGCTTGTGATATGCTGACTTCCTCTGATAGTTGTCAGTCCCCGTATTATGGGAGAGTTCAGAGAGGCTAAGTACTGGAACAGAAAAAGAACCAAAAAAGAAGTTTTAGACTGATACATTTCTCAAGAGCTCTTATGGAGTCTAAATAAAAGCCTAGTTATCTCCTCTGGCCAAATGTGAGAACACTCAAACCTAAAGGTATTTTAATCCAGGGCCCAGCTTTTGCATTTTGTACCCATTTCTAAGGAAAACACAATCTCCAAGGCTCATTTGTGACACAGGAGCTGAAGCCACTCTCTTGGTGGTTCCTGTGAACTGCGCTGAGGAGCTGTGTTGAATGGTCATCCTCAATTCAGAGGGCAGAAGGCATGCAGAACAGCCAGTGCAAACCTGTACTGTGGGTTAGAGATAGTTTCCCTCAAAGCATTTGAAACAGCAGACACAGCTGGCATTCATTTCCTTGTCCAAACAAACATCACAACCTGATCTGGCTCTTCAGACACTTTAAAATTCCATTTTCTTCAAAAATTCATCCAAAGTAATATATTAGAGAAAAGATCTTAAAAGCACTATGACTAAAAGGGCTCTAGGGAAACAAGATGAACTGATTAGACATTTTTGTGTAGTTTGATAACTCTGAAACTCTTATTCTCATATTTTTGGTACATCTAACAGTAAAGTATTCATTACTCTATAAATAGCTTGTCGGCTAGAGAAGCAGAGTGACAGACCATATATTATTTGGTTGCTTTGATTTAAAAGGTGGCTCCATTCTAACTCCTACAGGGTATCTATATGTACATGTAGTTTTTGAGGGAAGGTCTAGTGACTGCCTCTGTCTATTTATTCATCTCCGGTTCCCTCAAACAATAATTTTTATCCACATGAAGGAATAGCTCACAGAATGATGTGATGGGGACTGGCAGGCCAAACCTAAATCAATATTCCTTGTTTTATACTGAGCCTGGAATGAATCTGTGGAGAGGCAGCAAGGATGATCTATGAAGAATGATAGCTGTAAGGTCAATAAGCCTTTGAAAGACAACCATTGCTAAAAAACATTGCTAAAAACTATTTGCATCCTTAATGCTCCACTGTGTTTGAGAAAACTGTGAAACGAAGTCCTGCTGTAGTACCTCTGAACTTGAGGCTTTTGTAGCTGAGCTCTCAAATCTGTAAGTAGGGACAGTATGTAGTCCACACAGGTCAGAGATCTTCCACCCTTTCCTCAGTCTAAGGTCATATAGATGGATATATTTACTTACAGAAATGTGCTGCTCTCAGGATGTACCAGGCAAATACTGTGAGAAGACATTGATTTTCAATTCAAACATTTCTGAGAATGTTTACCTTAGTTTTGTTGTCCTCTCTAAGACTGTTCAACAACTGGGAATATCTTTAAGCCACCATCTTGTTATCAGCTGCTGCAATTTACCACCAAATGTTTTTGTGCTACTCAACTTGAATAAGCCTATGGCATCCTTTCCAGCCTGCCTGCCTCCAGCCTGTCTGTCTGATTTACTGCCCCTCTAGGAACAAACATTTTCAGTCTTTGGTCTCCTCCATTTTCTTGCTGCCTTCTTTTCTCACAGCCCCCTTCACATTTACTACATAAATTCACATTCCGTACAGGATTATTATTTCCTAGCAATAATAAGGTTTCTATAGCTTGAAAAAAGCAAACATTCTGCCATGGCATGCTCCCCACAAAGAAAAGATCTTATAGTAAGTTGTATATACTGCTTCTGCTACAAAGTTTAGAAATGTGGAATAAAACAATGAACTACTTTTTAAAGCCATAGTCTTGTTCAAGTATTGTCTTCTGGACAGAAAGTTTTCTCAGGTACCAGCATTGCTTTGGGTTCTGGTAATATATCTGTATGTCATCTACTCTGTAAACCAATCTCTACACATTGTACATAAAATTTTAAAACAAGAACTTTGGATGAACATAAGGTCTGTGATAATGCATGTGGTTTGTATTTGGATACTTCAGCACCTTTGTAGAAATGATGTATAGAATTGTATGTGTGGCAGCTGAAGCAAGACGTTTGACTCAGTGCAGTCTGTGAAAGAGGACCATTAAATGGGGGTGAACCTGGTTGTTTTTTGCTGGAACAAGATAGATGCTTGTACAGCACATAAAGGAAATGCTGAATCCGGTAGCCTGACAGAGGTGAGGTTGCCGCAGCTCCATACCCTGGGTCCAACCAGTAGTGAGGCTGGGCACGTATTCCCAGTAGACACACAGACACACATGTACACTTACGCAGTACATCTGTCACACAGATAGATACAGACAGACATACCCAGAACTCTCACGAACACAAAATCATCAATGTCATCATCCTGTTCCCTTCTCTGGCTGNAGCTGTTATCTGAGTTCCCTTATCTGCCATTGCTCCTCTATAGTTCTTTCCATGTCTATGGAGATGAGCTTTTCCTCACATAAGCTGACAAGTATAGCATAGAATTAAAAATCATCTGCTTTGAAATACTGGATAGCAATGGAGTGAATAGGCGTTAGAAGTTATTAGAAATCCAAGAACAGCTGCTGTAGTATACTTACAGGCAATCTGCAGCAAATGTTAAACATTAACAGCTAGCATGCAGGCTACAAGTGTAATGTCTTCCCTGCACAATGAAATAAAAGTGCTCAACAACCTGTACTTGTTTTTGCCTTTGCAAGCCTTATGTTTGCTTTAGTTTTAAGCTGAGAAATTATGTGATTTCTGAATGTCCATTTCCATCTCGCATCACAACATTTCTGTTTAAAAGGAGCTCCAGGATTCAAAATACTGAGCAGAAAATTCTCATAAAATGGAATAAATTCCGAGCTTTCATGCAGATACCCTAGAAAAAAAGATTGAAGTTTGGCAAATTATGTCTGCAGATTTGACCTTTATGTCTCCCTGTTTCCTATTCTGAACGTTGAAGATATTATTATAAATAATAATAATAACAACAGTAGTAATAGCATAGGGTGTGGTCTCTGATGAAATAGCCATGCTCAAGCAGGTGGCTACCTGAATGCTTTTCCAGCAGGGTGAATCCTTGGATAATGTTTGGCAGCACTTTTCCACTGCCTCCCCTCATAAGGCTTTGTGTTTCTTACGGAGGTGAGGGACTTGAAGTTGTTTGGAGACACGAAAATAACAGAAATTCCATTAGATTTCACAGAATTGCTCACTTGCCTCCAACAGATGGGTGAGACATGAAAGTTTAACGCATGCAGCTGATGTTTGCTAATCCTGAAAAAGATGGCTTTCCAGGACATCTACGCTTTTGGGCCCGGGAACATGTTCATGAACAATGGAAGGTCACGGCTGACACTGAGCAGCTGGGCCTGTTTAGAAAGTTTGTGGTCTGGGAGCAGTAAGATAAACAGCAGCTCAGCAGGGTCCTACTAAAAAATAAATAGAGCATGTTATCCCCAACTTTTGAACAATTAGGAAAAAGTACCATCATGTTGAGCATGGATGCTATTAGTTATAGTTTTAAAAAATGTCCAGAAGGCCCTGATCTGTGGGAACCTGGTTTTGAACTGGAGGAGGAGAACAATACTCTTTGTAGTGGTTAGGTTACGTATCCCAGGATCTTCGTGAAAATAGCAGATTGGTTTTCACTTGAATCAGCTTCCTTTATGTGCAGCTGATATCCCAAGTTCAGTTCATGGAGCTGACTATGTATTCCAGCTAATTATGCTTAAAGATTCATTATGACTAAGTTTAAAGGTTTATTCAGCAATTTTCCCCCTTCTGTTTATAGCTTCATACAAAAATGGCATCCAGAGAATGCGTGTTTCAGAGCTAAATATGAAACTAGTGGTCCTGAACTGGACTCATGTAATTTACCATGTATTTGGCCCCTTTTCTTTTTTAAAAACAAATGATGATAACATCTATTGGTTTTCATTTTAATGCACTAGAATTAGCTGTAATATGAGTTTTCCAAAACACTGTAAGCAGAAGTATATAAAGTTGTGCCAAAAAGACTATGAATAATAAATCTGAAGAAAATCCTGGAAGTGCACGGGTTCCACTATCAGACTGTATTATGCAGAGCTCATTTGGCAAATTTACTGTGTTTTAGGGAATATTTATTTTTATTTTTCTTTGTTCAATTTTTGCTCTGTAGAACCAGAAATCCACACACTATATATCAGCCATTGGACGGGAAATCTGTAATGTTTTACAGAAGAAAATACATTTAAAATGCCACATTTTTTTTTCATAAGAACTTGTTGGTTGCTTTGTTGAATGCGAAAGAATTACCTGGAGAAAAGTAGAGAGCCTTGTAGGTTTCTTCACACCTTCTCCACAAACAGCTCCAAACCCTCATGGGACTTCAGAACTGTGTTATTGCTTTCAGAAGAGCTATTAAAACTTAAATTTTCTATATTTCATACATTGAGCAGTTGGCAAAATGAGGATTAAAGAGATGAAAAAAAAAAAAAATAACAAAGTGACTTCACTGCCCCTTCCCAAGCCAGATGCCTGTTTGTTTCTCAAATTTGAGGTTTGGCTTGACAATGAAGAGTCTCTAATATTTGCCTAAGGGGATACAATAAAATGTATTTTCTAGACTGGACTTAAATGAAGTACCTCTTAAAAAACATTTCTGGAAGTGGGTAAGTGTTTTCAGACTTTTTTCTCTTTTTACAGCTAGACCATCACCACTGCTGCCTAGTGCACAATACACCACCCCCAGCAGAGTTTCTATCCCACTTCTGATCTAGAACCAGCAGTTATATGGGCACCTCCAGCACCTGCTGACAAGGTATTTGACCTTCGCTAATGAGGAGCCAGCTGGAAAGAAAAAGCTCAAATTTCCCTTTGATCTGGAGTTGTTGATAGAGCTGATGAGGGGCTGCTAGAGCTTTCTAGCAGGCAATGCTAGAAAAATGCTGCAGAAACCCAGCAACAGCAATATTAGGGGTGGCTGCTATGAGGTTCCCCAAATAGCTCTTAGGAGTCTTCCAACCATCTCAAGAGAAGTTCCAGAAGATCTTGAAGCAAAGGCCAGAAACTGTTGTGCAAACTGTTGTGTGTTGGCTGCCTCTGCTAGCTATAGTCTCCTGTGGGACTCTGCAGTACTCATAGTCTGAGACCGTGCTTCAATGAGGACAAATTGTCTAGGGATTTCTTATGGATGCAGATTCAATATGGCAGATGAAAGTGGATTTAGGTTAGTAAAAAGTGAAGGGGAACTGCACTACTTGAAGGGTGTTTTGTATAATCATTTAGGATGATAGCAACTTTACAGTAGGAGCTTTAGTTGCCAATATGAATCTGATAAAAGCAAAACACTGAAGTGTGCAAAGATTTCTTAGATTTGGGCAACCTTGATAGCTTAGACACTTAGGGGCTAGAGTTTTAGCTTCCTCCAGGAATAGAAAGTGGCAGCTGATTTAGAAAGGGCTTTAGAGAATTCATATTTTGGATTGTTAAGAGGATGTTAAATCTTTTATTAAGCAGTGAAGTTCTTGGATTTTGCCCCATGTTCATAAGCCTTGTTCAATTAAGGTATTAGTGAAGCTTACAAAAATACTTTTATTGAAGTCAACACACTCTGGAGCAAGCCCTGTGCATTCAAGTCGTTAATATCAAATACATTTCTGTTCACAGTGCCTGCCTGCACCTTTGTAAATGTTATGTGAAAAGATATATATAAACACAAAAGAACCTGTTGGACTTCTAAATTTCTAGAAATTCTAAAAATCTAGAGAATAAACCATACTTGCTCACATAGATGGAATTTCTACCAATGTAAAGTGACTCTGTTGCTGCTTTTTATGTATATGAAGTTTTTTAAACTAAAATGTACATATTCTACATCTCAACATAGAAAGCAGTTTCCAGCTTGTCTGCCAGATCAAATGGCTTTCTGTTACAGAAATGTTTATCTTCAGAGAAGAAAGGGTCATAACTAAGCCATGGCCATTCTTACTTCTTTTCTTACTGGAAAATACACTTTCCGGAGCTTGAATCATGTTTGTTTCTTTTTGATCTCTTTCCAGTTAGTCAGCAAAGTTTTCAATGTGTTGACACCAGAGTTAGTTGCAATACTCAAGTAATGGCCTACTTATAATTTCTTTACTGCCTCTAAATATCACAATAGCTTTCTTCAGAATTGCACTGGAGAATTTTTTCAGCTTGATATATTTTTTTAAATCAGCTTAATGACCTAGGCCATATAAAGGCTTTGTCCTTTAGCTACAGTGGAGGATTTGGAATTAGTCTGTCTGATTATGGAAAATTCATGAAAAGAATGGGGAGAAAAACAGCTTGACCTGTTAACGGTCTTATTTTAAAACTGTTTGTGAAGTATGCAAAGATCATACAAGATCCGTACACATTTATATATGTATATATACTTTAATATATGTGATTTTGATACTACACATTTTTGAAATGGGGCCATGTTTTGCTGGTTACAATAGGTTTGCATATAATTTTAAGCTTAGAATTCTGTCCTTTTTGTGCATTCTTCAGTAAGACCCAGCTCATATGAACCAGTCTGAACCAGGAAAAACTGTGTCAAAGAAGGTGTTATTTTCCACCAGTGAATGCAAGTCTTATACTGGTAAGGTGTTTTTTTCCTAAAGTTCTTAAGATATGTAACTTCATATACTGAAACTGACTGGATCATAGATAAGAATAAACAGCCATATTTGAGAAATTTGTACAACCTGTAGGAGAAACCACCAACGTAACATTACTTGGAAACGTTTTCCTGACCCAGCTATGTTCACTGATCAGCAAAATCAACTGATACCCATAATTGAGAGATAATGGATTTTACATGCTTATTCATTTATAGCTACATACCATTGTCTCTTGACTGGAATGTTTTATAAATATTTTTTGGTATGTATGTTTCACAGAAAAATGTTAGTATCTTTTTTTATCACAACAGACATCCAAAAGATGTCTATAAACGCTAAGAAACAGCATTGTCTGAACTTTAATGACAGAATAGAAGATTTTCCAGAATTTGTCTTTGCAAGCTGCGTCAAGCAGAAGATTCAGGTATAAAATACATACATATTCAGAGTTGTTCAAGTTGCCTCTGCATGATCATGTTAACTTTCAAACTGGGCAACAGTAAGTGCATGAGGAACCCTGATAAACAGCAGGGGATCTGCCATACTCTTTGCAGTTTCTCTATTCACTTTGAGGCTGTGTATAGCGACCAGCTCAAAGCTGGCATGGCTGCCAAAACATGACATTCAGGAATGTGCTTCTGGGGTGAGTGAAGGAGAAGGCTGCACTGCTCCTTCCAGTGGCAGCATGATTGTAGATGTTCTTAAACCAGCTGTGAAATCATCCCCTGGGTGGACCACAGTGCATAGGAGAGAGGGTGTGTGGGACTTTAACATGAATAGGGAGTCCAGCCTCTAAGATCCCATCACAGAACTGGTTGCTGGTAATGCAGACACAAGGTCAGACCAGGAATGTTTTATGTAAGTATTGTAATTTCCATCTCCCCTCTTGCATTTCAAAACTACTAGAGATTATTAGATTGATTCCAGACGACTGGGAGATAGAACTGATTTACAGCTCTGTTCCACAATATACTGAGTGGAAAAGTGTTACATCAGTTTCAATCAAAGTTATAGTAATTTTTTTTTATTCAAACTTGTAAGTGTCCACTTGTTTTATTTTCAATATGTTGAGCAATATATTCACTCAATATATTACAAATATGATTGACTAGATATTTCTGATATGAAATAGCTTCTGGAAAAAGTACACTGGTTAGTTTCCATGATACGTTTTGTATTGCTATTCTCTTGAAGTAGCTCTCAGAAGGGAAACCATCACTTAAGTCATCTGTCCAATCTGGCTATAAATCAGTGGAGACTACAGTGCAGAAAATATTCCTTCATTGGCAGGTGCTTTGATGGAATGACCTTATCATTTTTTCCATCTCCAATATGAAGCTGTCTAAGATTTATTGCAATCTTAATATAAATTCAAGGCTATGTATATGTTTTTATGACTTATTGTCACAACCATGACAAAAAAAGGCCAACATAAGTACAAGATAGCTTTATAGCATCAGGATATTAAAATAAGTCAATCCAAGTTTATGGTGAAATTTAAGTAGGAAGCTTCTGAAAATGCATATTTTCTCATCTCTGTTCTTTTCTAATATATTAAACTAATTAATTCTATTACAGAGAAACTGTTTCTCTTATCAACTCAATATGTGACTTAAAAAAAAATTGCAATTTCAGGATGGTTTTAAAACAATGTCATTGCTAATCTTTCTGGATCAGATTGCAGATAACCACAGCCCATGTTATGACAAAGGGTTAGAGTAGGAGCCAGATCTAAAAAATAGTACAGGCCTGAATAAGAAGATATAGGTAGAATTCTGTTGCCTTGTTCAAAGATGTAGTCTGACTACTTCTTAATAGTTCCCTCATCTTGAGTTTTTAAAATGTCAGTAAGAACGCGCTTTTCATCCTGAAAACTCCTAACATTTAACCTAATGGCTAGATGCCTAGTGTCCCTCTAACCGTACCTGGAATCCAGAAGCAAGATTGAGTAATATCCTGAATGACTTTTCTGATATTACTGGGCAAAGTAAACCCAAAAAGACTTTCAGAAATGCTGGTGCTAGGGTAATGGTAGATATCACTGCAAGGTTACTGAGATGCTTAGAGGAAAGCTCAGGAACAATAGAGGAACGAAGGGTGTGAGGGGAACCCCCAGATAGGACAAGAAGGTCAAAAGGACACTCCTTAAGAGTGAGAAGGAAGGTTGGGCAAGACCACAGAGTAAAGGGTTATACCAAAAAATGGAGCAAAAATTGGAGTCTGGAAGCCATCCACACAGAATGGGATTTGCAATACCATCTGTGTTCTATAGATCCTGCTAAAGATAAGAAGGGGAAACTTAGCATACGGTTGCCGTGTAAAGCCCAGCTGTAGTTCTTCAGCACTAATCTGTGGAAGAAGACAAAAACTGTGGGCAAACAAGTGTCTGCTGTGTCCTCGGCTCAACTTCACTCCTATTGTATGTATAAGCCATGTGGTGAGTGTGAGTCAGGACTGATCTGGCCTTCCTGGAATCCAGACCTTTCCAGTGGGTGATGGATCAGACCACTGAAACTATCCAGGCTACTGTCTACAGGATGTTGGACCAGTTCCTGAGATCGTAACTTCTCCCTCTTCTGACTTAATCACATTTTTTATTAGTTCTGCCATGCAACGGGGAAATAGGTTTAAGTGTCATTTTGCCATACCCTTTCTTAAGGGTGAGATCTTGGACACATTTTCATTTGCATTTGTGAGCAGATGCCACAGTTACACAATGAGTGCCATGGCGCTTATTTGTGTTTATATTCTGCAGCTATGATTTCTAGGAAGAACTTTTTTGTGCCTGGCTTCTGGGTGATAGTTTGGACAACCTTTCTGAACCTTCTTTAACCATAACAATCAGATGGCCCTTTTAAGCCTCCTTTAATGGTACCCACTAGATGATCAAGATACAAATACTCTCCAGCTATGTCACAGAAGCCACCCTAGACTACTGACATCTCTTCAGACTCTAACTCTCATCAGACTACTTTGTGACTGTGTCTCTTTTTATTTTTCCATGCAAATTTGATAATTAATGTTTTTTTTGTTTGTTTTTTTCATCTGCAATGATCCAGCAAATCTTTGCAATACAGTGATATTGCAAGCATAGCCACAGAGTCAGGGCCACTGCGAAGAGCCACCTGAAGCAGGAAAGTTCAAGCATCCCTTCTCCCAAAACACCCTCTAAAGGCAGAATGTGTGTGTGGACAGCAACAGCAGGCAGACCCTGAAGTGTATGTAGTGTCCTATTTTCACTTCATTGGGATGAGAGAATGATATAGAAACAAGAAACAAATACCCAAGTCAACACTGGATTTCCAAAACAGTGACAAATTGTATCAAGCATTCCACACCCCTAAAATTTTGTAGAATGTGTGTTTCTTTGCCTGGGGCTGCTCTGTGAGGGTGCACTACATGTGTTGTGGTTTAACC
>VZTL01063403.1:0-53551 GCA_013400535.1 Scopus umbretta
TAGTTTCTACTACAATACTACTCAAGATAAAAATACATTTCCCACCTAGACCACAAAAGCATTTTGCAAATATGTATTTATCTAAGGGAAATGAAAAGTTGAAGACTGGGAGAGAAGGATAATGTACAAATGTAACGGCAACATGAGAAAGATATAGAAGTCTAAGGCCTCAAGTGAACTGGAAAGTGCCTTTGTTAGAGACTGGAGATGAATTAGTAATATTCTGCAACATTCTGAAAGCCCCTCCAATATACATGTAAACAACGCTGATTCTATAGGACGTTTAAAAATCAAGGAAGGAAAACCTCTGAAATATTTTGAGTGACTCAGAAATAAATGTTACTTTGTGGTTAATAAATAGATAAATAAATAAATATTCTAAAAAAAATTTATATGCTGTCGTAAGCAGAAGTAGAACAAAGAAAAAACCATTGTTAACTAAAATCTGCTTATTAAAAAGTAATTCAGTTTTTTAACAAGATTAAAAAAAGAGATAAAAGAATACTGAATGGCAGTCATAGCAGGTACATATGCACAAGTGCAAGAATGAACACATCATGATAGGAAAATGTAATAATACATAACATATTTCTGTGGCCAAATTTTTTACAAACCTTATAGGAATGTATTAATTACTAATAAGGTAACAATTTAACAAACAAACAGAACAACAAGGGTGATTTTCCAAAGACTTTTTAATGAGCAGACTTGTAGCACATTGCTAAAATTAACCTTGTCACACTAGCTTGGTGTCCTTTCCTAGACCTGATAAAAGGTTTTGCCTGTAGCTACAGTGAGCTTGCAAAAAGGCAAGAGGTGGAAGGAAAGACATAGTGCATAGGAGGAATTCAGAAACATTGCGTGGATGTGTAGGCAGGTGCCAGGAAAGCCAAGGCTCAGCTGGACTTGAGACTTGATAGGTACACAAGAATAGCTTGTACAGTAGTAGTAGAAGGCTGAACATGGGAAACGTGGAATTGTTGCTGAATGGGAAGGAAGATTCAGTGCCAGAGGAGACAGATAAAACCAAAGAACTCCATGTTCCCTTTGCCTCAGTATTCTCCTGCTATTAAACAGGACATTTACAGGAATAATTTTTTCATGTACGTGCGAGCAAAGACCATACTTGTATTTTCATAAGTAAAATTACAGTTTGGAATTCCTTGCGAAGACAGGAAGCTGTTTCCCAAAGTGTTAACCCCCTAGATAATCACCCTTCCCTTATGTACTCCACTACAGTTCTTTTACTCCAGAATCCTGTCTGAATAATTATCTGTATTTATGATGCACACAATTAACAGCTGCTTGGCAAAGTTAATAAGGAAAGTTGGGTTTCTTGTCAGTTCATCTTCTCTGAAATTGGACATTAGTGAATTCATCCTCATATTTTTGATGAGCAAGAATCATCCCTATCTGAAGTTGTCAGCATTCAATCAAGGATGTCAGAACAAGAGGTCATCAGCAAACCCGGGGCTGATTTTGACAGCACCTTGTCCCAGGAGCGAATGAAGTACCCCAGTGAGGAAACCACAGGGCTTATGAAAGTCTGTGAGGAAGCACTTTCCCAGTGGATGGACATTTCATTAACACCTCTTTTTGAAGGGCAAAATGACATCCTGGCTACAGTATGCTGAGGTCTTGACCCTCCTCAAGAAACCATCTAATTACTATCCTCTGTCAAACCTCCCTTTTTGGAGAAGGTGATTAAGGAGGCAGTTGCTAAGCAACTTCAGGGCACCTGGACAAAGTCAGATTTTTAGACTTCTTCCAATCTTCGAGTAATGGTTTCCAGACAAGTTTTTATAACAGTGTTAGCTTCATATTTCATAATACTGCTCTTGGGACACTAATGAAATATTGCTTTATATCAATTTTGTTAATGTCTTTCACATATATTTCAGTTATTGATGATTCAAGTCATCTTATGCTGAGTAACAGAAGGATCATGTTACTACCAGAATTTTATAAAGAACATATGTATATAAAATCAAAAGTATTTTACTTCTATTCATGAGAAACAAAGCTCACCTTGAAGAACAGATAACAATTTTATTCATATTCATCTCCATGTTTCCCCCTAAATCCCAGATATCAAATATGCAAATCCCCTAGCTTCAGTCAAGAAAAAAGAAAAACTGAAATTGTATCACCGTCAGGACTTCAAATAATGAAGCCGTGAATATAAAGATCTGTGATAAATGAGTTTCTGAGAACAACAGGGTTTCTAATAACAGCAGGAATCAGACTATGAGGACATAAAGTGGAAGTTTCATGTACGAATGGTTTAAGGAACTGCAACTTTAAGTTTTCTTTGGTGCTTAAAATGAGGAATGATGCAGACTGTAGTGTCACAAGTTCTTCTGTGGACTTGCCAAACCTCCTGCTTTCCCAGAGCCTGGGGCTCAGCTGCGAAATTGTGGCTAAGAAATTAAGCAAGTGCCACAAAAATCAAACTAGCAAACAAGCAAACTGTCAGAGAGGCTTCCCTCGGAAAACCGGTCCAAGTTAGAAACACTCTGATGATATGAAATATCTAGGTTTGTTTACATAACTTTATATATATATATATATATTCTGCCTGATGTCAAATAATTGGTCATTTTTCATTATATAATTAACTGAAGCAATGATATAAAGAGCTTTTTGTTGCAAATGGATGGTGTTTCTAGAAAATTATTCTCTTTGGCTCCAGCAAGGCATGGTCAATCTGGTGCTGCTACAACAGTGAGAAAATCCTCTCCCTAAATTCAGACACCTTTTCTGCGAGAAGCAGCTGAGGTGAACAGTGAAAGGGTTAATAAAAGGTAGTGCCAGTGTGTAATTTCAGCTCTGTTGCCCTCCTGTATTGGCTTTCTCTGTTATCAAGTTTCTATTACATAACCAGATTTATGCTGCAGCTCTAAGCATCGTGAGCATAAATCAGCGAGTGGGAGCAGCCAGCAGAAGCAGACAGGGAAATTGTTTTTAAGTCCCACAGACATTTAGTTCTGAGTCTGAAACTCTAGCAATGCTTGTGAACTTGTGACCGTGGAAAGCGGTGTCAGTAGGGGAGCTCAGCCTCTTTCCTGACTCATGCCAAGCCCTCCACTGCTTAAGCTGCTAAGGAAGTCACAGCAAACACACAGGAGGATGGAGCAGAGTGGAGGGAAATAGGAGGCAGTCAAGGCACTGAAACACTAGGGAACAACTCTTTCTTCTATCACAGCTCCCAGTGTAGAAGGTGGAAGTACTTGAACGTTCATTATCCCCTGAGGAACCTGGCCAAGGGATCCCTTTTACTGTTTTCTGCCCTTTTTAACAATGAATTAGTTACCAACAAGGAAACATAACCTATAATATTTATTTTTTTTTCTGATTGAACATAGAAAATAAGGCTATTTAGACAGTTTCTTCAATACCAAGACTGGGATCAGTACAACAGCTCATGCTTTTACTTCTTTCTGCCTCACTGTCTGTTTTTTTTTCAAAAGGAGCTTGTTTCAGGGCACAAGACACCTGAAAAAAATCCAATGTCTTTTGGAGGAAGAGTAACAATGATGAAAAGCTATATGGTTTTTCTGTGTTAGATGTGCAATTCCTGTTTGTTACTGGTACAGCATTACCCATTCCTATTTATCATTCCATCAGTAACTTTCAGAATAACTCACAGATAGGAGGGTGTTAGGCAGACAATTGTCCTTCCATTCTGAAGATCTAAAGTCTGTTGTAGAGCATTCATGTCTGTCTAGCAGGAAAGGTCCTCTCTCTAGCATGTCCCATCACCTGGTACCCTGCCTGTAGCAATACAGAGATCCACTAGAATGCAAGATCGCTGCACCTTGGCATACAGATACAGATTTCTTTTGCATCAGCCTCAGGATAGCCTAGGGTACAAGCACATACCTGAGTCTTTTCCTACCATGAACGCCAGCCCCAGACATGGTAAGCACTCTTGGCTTCTATAGCAAAAATGTAAACACAAATGTAAACTTAGAAGGAAACTTCACTGTCCTGGAGGGAATGAGAGCAAGAGAATGATACTAGCAGAAGGTATTTTCACAGACTTCAATAAAGATAAAGATACTTTCCTTGAATCTTTGCAACTCCCTCTGTTCTTAGGTGTTTTGAACTTTTCCTGGTGTTCCGCATGACCAATTTCCTAACACTTTATATCTCTTATCTACCATATCATGACGATACTTTCTGGCTCTCTGAACTAATTCCAATTGACAGCATGGATTTCTTCTTAGGAACAAAACACTGCTTATGCCATGTGATGTTTCTTTACCCAATCAGTTCAGTCGGGTAAATTGAAATTAACCTACATTTCCTTCCTGGGCTAACACACCTTCTGACAGTCCCCAAATGCTCCTGCAATGTGGGTTGGTTGGTTTGTTTGTTTGTTTTTCCAGACAGCAACTGTGGCATTTTCCACAAGCAGTCAATTGCCTACTCTATATCTACAACTAATCTTAATGGTAGCTGATTAAAGAAAGCAAAGGGGCAAGATTACCTTCAGCTCCCCAGTGGTTGTGGAGTTAGAAACAATTCGCTTTAAAGAGAATAGCTCTGGGAAGTACCTGTGGTGAATGATCCAGCTGCCTTTTGCGCTTGGAAATCCAGGCAGGAAAACACTTTCAAGTTCAACTTGTTCTTATGTTGCTTTCCCACTTTCCACGTTGATATTCCAGCTGGTTGCTATTATAAAGTACCATCACCTTTAAGCTATCTTTCCAAATAGCAAGGCTGTCAAAACTTGTCAAATTCCTAGAGGAAGTTTGTCTTCAATTAATTAACATTTTTCCATCCAAGGAATTTTTGCAAATAGCACTTATCTCTTGTGCCTCTCTGATTTACTTAGGTAAGCACTTCAGAGTCATTGTGCTTCTGTTTTCTTGAATGAAAAAGCAGCAATACAGCATCTTGTTTTCTGGGACCATTGCAGAGTTTATATAACATTTACACCCAGAAGATATAAAACTCTGTAAGTATTAAATAGATGGCTTTACATTTGTAATACTTGTTCTGGAAGTGACATTTTCTTCTTACTGCCATCCAACATCAAGCTGAAAACAGTTCTTAAAAATTAATGGCCTATGCTAAATAGATACTGAAGGATCAGTGTCTAATTTTAGCTAGACTATATTATAATAAGTAATTACTTTCTCTCGTATCATGTTTATATAGCATGACCAAGTTTAAATACCTGATTTAGTAAGGCCCTAAAATGAATAATATAGCTCCTTGAAGGAAGAGTAAAAAACCTTGCATTACTCATTGAAAACTTGCACAGAAGTTTCTTTCAGTTTATTCAAGCTCCATGTGGATGACCTGATATCTGTGTTAATACACTGGGGAAGTATATAAAGAAAACTGTGTCTTTGAACAGCTTTTCTTACCATTATGTTTTAAAGCAAATCACCCCTTTGCCTAGAAGGTTTCTTTGGATTTTCTGTATGGTCAGTAAGACAAGCACGTTACAATGTTTTCTAGTGTCTTAGTGGAGAATGGATGTACGTGATGGTACTGACTGTCCATCCAGCTCAGGACCTGGTTCTGTTCCCCTATCTAGATGAGTTCACTAGATATGTACACTGCCAGCAGTGAGTTCTCATTTCTGAGATCAGCTGTAAAATCCAGTACTGTGTAATGGGAGGGAAAGTTTCATATCTGTCCCTCAGATTTTTTAAAAATAACTTAGCATTGGATTCTCCTTTTCTCTAAAGAAATGGTTCTTGAAAGCTCCTCTTGCTTGGTAATTCTTAGATAAAATGCTAAAGAGCTGGTGCATGACTGTCTGAACCTGTATCAATAACCATTTATTGCCAAGAAGTCTAGAGCATTCATAATGCCATTTTTGATCTTGTTAGCTTCAAAATGCCTTGTAATGATACTATTTTTATGTATCAGTGCACAGAGATCTTACCACAGAGCACAGCTCCAATATAAAATGCTCTTTTCAAATATAGAGCAAAAAGATGGTTTCTGTCTGGGAGATCACATCTGAATATGAGCGATAAGTGACTTACAGACATAAATAGAGGTGAAATAAAATATTGGTCAGCCTAGAAAGTTGTATTCTTACAGCATTAGCATCTTGATCACTGTTTTGGGAGGAGGGAAGGGGTATAATGAATACAAGTAGTGTTTACATATATTTTCTGCATTTCTCCATGTGTATGTAACCCCATTTATAAGAAATGCATACCTTGCACAATAAATTTTCTTACTCACATGGTTACAGTTTTATATCTCACTTTAATCTTTAACAGGAAAAAAAATCATGGATGGTAGCAGAACTGATGCAAAACTCAATAAAGGTAAACATATCTCTGTATGCATGTATATGAATATTCAGTATGTATGGTGTTCTGTACAGACTGCTAGTGCAGTTTTCTTTCCCTGAACAGCTTCCACGAGTAGTTTCATTGGATTTACACTACAGTACCAGCCAGTCCAGGCAAGTGACATTATCAGTCTCACAGTAATGTGAATGAGATTACATGCAATAATGTCAAACAGCAAATGTTGAGGTACCCAATTCAATCTGGTGTAACTTGATTTGGAGAAAAACTACACTTGAATCAAAACCTATGTCTAGACATGATAGCCAAAAGTCTTTTTTCTTTGATTGTTTTTTTTTAATCTTTTAAATTGTTTCAGAATAGATTAAACATAAATAATCATAGAGTCTATGTGAAATCCAGATTTGAAACTGAGTGGTATTGATGACTACCTCTAGTTCTTGACATTCGGGCTGAGACAAATGCATTGACTGTATAACACAGTCATATGAATTCTGACAACATATTGTTATATTAGAATTTTTTTTTATTATGTGGAAAATCGGGAATAAGAGCAATGCTTTTGAAAAATTCTCATTTTCAGAACAGTTCTGAAGCTCTAATACTTTTGATAGACAAAACTCCAAGATGTTGGCAAAACTGATAATCAAAGTGAAAGAATATGAAGAAAAATCTTCATTAGAAGAAACAAAATCTCACCAAAATGCTTCAAGGGGAAAACTGGTTCTTGTTATCTGGATCAGTGTGAAAGAATAATTTAGAACTATTCATACAGTTCACACTGGCAAGAGCTTTTAGGGCTCACATAAAGAATAACATACACTTCCTTTCCTGGGCTCATCCACAGTGACCCGTAATGATGAATTCAAATGTGGGCATAAAATTTATTTCAACCCATGATTCACAAATAATGCCTTTCTAGATATGGTATGATATGATATGATATGATATGATATTCATTCCAGAAGAATGTAAAACATTTTTTTTCTCATGCTCTCGGATGGTGGGGCAAGTGGAAAGGACAATAAAAGCTGTGATATTTTGAAAGGACATCTATAATACTAAAAGGTTACCACTTCTTTTTTTTTCCCTCCAGAAAAGCCATATAATATGGACTTAAAATTCTACCCAGACAAATAAGACAAAATGTAATTTGTAGTTGAAATTACATCATATTAATTTGCTGTTACCTCAAACAAAATATTATAAACCAAACAATTTGTGTTAAATGCAACAAAAAAAAAGAATTCCTGTTTCAGTACAAACTCCAGCATAGATTAAATAGAATTACTAGTGACACTCCCATAACATAGTAGATGTTACTATTCTGTTGCTGTCCTGTCTTGCTTTTTAGTAAGCTACTATCCACAGAAGGCATAGCCTGTACATTCAGACATGGGTAAATCAATATAAGCAATTTTGATAAGAAAGGAACAGAGGAAAAAAATATATATATATATACTCCAATCTCCTCTCTGCATAGAGAATGTCCTGGTTTCAGCTTAATTCAGAGTTAATTTTCTTCCTAGTAGCTGCTATAGTGCTGTGTTTTGGACTTAGTATGAGAACAATGCTGATAACACACTGATGTTTTAGTTGTTGCTAAGTAGTGTTTAGACTAGTCAAGCACTTTTCAGCTTCCCATGCTCTGCCAGGGGCACAAGAACTTGGAAGGGAATGCAGGCATGACAGCTGACCCAAACCGGCCACAGGGCTATTCCATACCACCTGACGTCATGGTCAGTATAGAAACTGGGGGAGTTGGCCAGGAGGCAGCGATTGCTGCTTGGGGACGGGCTGGGCATCGGTCAGTGGGTGGTGAGTAATTGCACTGTGCATCACTTGTTTTGTATATTCTATTTTTTTTTTTTTTTCTCTGCTGTCCTATTAAACTGCCTTTATCTCAACCCACGGGTTTTAGGGTTTTTTTTATTCCCTCCCACATCCCCCTGGGGTGGGAGGAGGGTGAGTGAGCGGCTGTGTGGTGCTTGGTTGCTGACTGGGGTTAAACCACAAGAGAGAATTTTGAAGAACTTATTGCAGAAAACCAGCAGTATTCACCAAAAATCTCTGTCCATCCATTGCCTCATTGCCAGTTTTATCTTCATCTGTTAAAAAATGTAAATGGAAGAAAAAGCAGAACAAGGACAGAAATGTCATAAACCCTGAATAAAATGAGAATCGCTATTAGTAGTTTTTCTCCCCCCCCATTCCCAGAACAGGGAATATTTTTTAATCCTTTTTAAGGATGAACTCATGCAGATCTAATGATGCTGGTTCACAGACATACTGAGGTAATGCGCTTCAGATAAGAAGGACATTGCATCATTTCAACAGGTCTCACAATGTAAATATTAAAGAGAATTTCACCATGGCATCAGCTTTTACTGTAATCAAGGACTCCAAGGTATGATTACAGTTAAAGAGGTCGCACAGCGAGATAGACTCACTGAGGCAGTAAGATGGTCCTGATCTAAAGAACATAAGGCAGGAGACACAAGCCAATTCTTTTTCTGTATAATAGCACATAATGTTATATTATGTCTTTAAAAAAATCAATTTAAGGTATGCTCCAGCCAACTGTTTCTGGTTAAGGGAAAATACCCTAACATGAGGACTACACATATTTATATCAAAGTTAAACACTGTGGAAAGAGGCTGTAAAATGAGATTTTTCCTCACAGGACAGGATAAGCAGCAATTAAGTGGGGTGCAAACAAAGTGCATTGTTTCAAGACCTGTGGTTTTCTATGTGCTACATTTCATATTTGGAAAGAAGCAAGAAAACCCATGGTTCTGATGCTTATTTTTAAAAAATGAACTCAGGAAAAGAATATGACATGTAAACATATGCCTCTTTCCTTGGGAGAGCAAAGATAGCTCCTGAAGGTATTGTCTGGTTAGCTTTTTTATAGAGTCCTGACCTGAACCTGACATGAGCTGCTTCCACCAAGGCCTTTGGTTCCTCCCCTCTCCCAGGGAACAATTTTATTTATGTAGGGTGCGCAGCTGTTGTGAAATATAAACACTACTCCACCTAGAAGTTAGAAAAAGCAGCTTAAAACCTGACTGTCTTACCTGGAGAACAAAAGATAGTGACGTCTGGGTCAGCCATTCCTCCCTGTGGCCATCTCTCTTGGCCAGGCTTACACAGACTGTGCTCCAGCATCCCTGCAACTCGAGCTATTGCTGGAGACCCAAAACTCACCACCCAGGCACAGGTACCACTGATGGGATAAGTCACAGGTAACTTGTTCACAAGAAAGGTTAGCATGACGCTTCTCAAACTTCACTCTTTCCTTTTATAGGTTCTAAATTTTATCAGATTTATTACATAAAAACAAAATGCTCAAACACTTGATGCTTTTACACTTAAGGAAAATACTATAAAACCCAGCTGACATACTGGTTAGAGAAGTAAGATTATTGCTTGACTTCTTGGGTTTTTTTTCTGTTGCCTGTTTTTCCCCCTAGAGATGTACTCTGGGCAAATCTTGAGGAACTACAGACAGGATTTCCTCTCATGTAGTAGTCTTATTCTTGTTGAAAATTCCTAAAATTTCTGTGGATTTTAAATGCGATGCCCGTGCATCTGCTCTTTACCACCTGCTTTGCATCTGGTAGCCCACATGCTCATGATACTCATGCACTGTGGTCCTGCAGCAAATCTGAGGCATTTTCAGCAGTTTTGGGCTTGCTGTGTAGGTTTATATAATCCCAAGTTGCATTTCATAGCTCTGTTGAGGGGACTATATATTTCTATGGTTTACCATGCCTTCAGAAACAATGTACCTAAAAGGTTTAAGCAGGACATTGATGTAGATTCCAACTAGTTCAAAGATTTCTAACATGTGGGGCAGTTCTGGATGGTCTTTCCGTGCATTATTTGTATAGAGGAGAATAAAATCTGAATCCAAATATTTAACTTGTTAGTTCACTGCCATGTTTCCTATATATACAACACCATCATTTTGCTGGACCAGCCCTTGCACTAGCTAGTACATCGGATGGGGGAAGTCGGGGCTCTTCTTTCATTCTTGTGTTTTGTGAGTGGTTGGATCTTGTGTCTCCTTTTCACTAAGTATTCCACATGATTCGTAGTGCTGCCCAGAGTCTTGGGTAAGAGCTTTTGGCTCCACGCTCTTTTAGCACTCAGGATCCCTTTCCCAGATTATTTGGAGCTGTGTTTTGTAGTATAAGTAGCTGGAATATGAGAACAATTGACGACTCATTCTCTTTTTCTTCCATTGTCTGCAGGTAGATGTTTGCCCATTGTCCAGCTCTTCATGGCTCCTACCTCAGTAAAGAACTCAGCCAGTTCCTGAGCGCCACAACACCAGGAATGCCTCCTTCTCACTTCAAAGGCTCATCTTTACTAATTTTCTGAAACACTAAATTGTGCAAATAGGCCAATGTTTGGGTTATTTATTTTTGCCTGTTCCTAGAGGAAACCCATATCTATGGAAAGAAAAGAGACTTCTTATGTTTATAACTGAGGGAAATTTTAATTTATTTTACTCAGAAATTGAAAAACCGTCTCTCTCAATTATTCCCCAAAACCTTCTTTGTTTTATTTCCCCAAGAAAAGCTCTGTGTATCTGTTTCCAAACTTTATCTTGGTGATAGCTGACTATAAGAAAAAACTAGCCTGCTTATTTAAGCTCTGTCATTGTATACGAAATGAAAGCTTTTATTGTATTGCATTACATATATGGTGAGTTAGGAGTGAGAGTGTATAAAAGAAGTCCAGTATCTACATTTGTTCATTCATTGCATCACCGTATTTAGTTGCCTATTCACATGAAACAATAATGCTTTTGTATAAATCTGATGTTTAAAATCTAGTCTACCATGTAATTATTATTCTACAGTCCACGTTATTTTCATTTTCTTAACGCTTGCTTTACACTTTGCAGGGATATGAAAGTATCTTACCGTTTGACTTAACATCTGTTTGGGAGAGGCTTTGCAATGGAAGAAGGGATAATAATGTGGTATAAAAAGAAAAGTGTACTGGTGTTACATGCTGAGCTCTGGTAGAATTGACATGTTTAATGCCATTCAGCTTTATTTGTTATTAGTGTGCCAAGGGGTCTCTTTTGTGCATGCTGAATCTTAGCGATGTCAATGTATTTATCTAAGTGCGCTTGTATGCCAGTGAATTACACAGTGGTGTGTACTGGTGCTAAAACTGGCTAAACTCTATATTTGTGCCTGGTTAGAAGTGATTTTGAAAGTGTCTCTTTTCTTCATTGTAAGAAAGTTTACCTAAGAATAAAAGTTTTGAGGATAATTGAAATACGTATTTCCTCCTAAGATAGGAAGAGTTGCTAAATAAAGAACCACATCAAATAATTGTGTGTCTAATTTTCTTAATGTTAAATAGGAACTTCAAGTAAAAAGTAGACTTGCTTATACTGTTCTCCTGCTTTCACTGTATCTTTCATTGTAAAGTGTTTGCCTCGAACTGTTCCCAGGCTTTGGTGCCTGCCTTCCTCTTACAAGTTTTAAAGTAGAATAACACTGCCTCGAGAGGGCTGCAGAGCCTAGGCAGTTAATCCGGCAGAGGCTGTCCTCAGGGACACAGGTCTTCCAGTTTTTAAAGCTATTTCCCGATTAAATAACCATCCCAAGCTGCCCCTTTTCTGCAGCATCATTGCAGACTTTCAGCTACCCCAATCAGCGTCATTAAATGCACGGAGCATGTCTGGATATGGTGTCTGTTCAGTGCACATCCTTATACCTAGGTTATCACATGTACTCCAGCATTAGAAAACTAATGTCCCACGACAGGCAAGGGTACACCGTGGAACAGCATCTCCTTCTTTATGTTTTTTCCCTGTCCGCTTGCTTTTATTGGGGCATCTTACTGCGTATGTAACTACACAGATATACTTGTACCTTAAGCACACGACTGCCTTAAAAGAACAAAACTCCCAAATATTTATACAAAACATAAGTCTGAGTATTCACAGGGAAGAAAAGTGTCCAAAAGAGCATTCATGTGTTTTGATGAGATGTGCATACACACACCTTCATGCTCAGGACGAATCGGTAATTATGGTAAATTACGTCTATGCACAATTTCACGTGTCTCAATTTGCCGTACGGCCGTATAAACTAAAAATGAGTAAATATGTAATGTAGAACTTCATATAGATATTAAAGGATTCTGCTAAGCTAAAAAGAAATTTACTTTTCTGTATTGCTGTGAATGTTGACCTGTGGGAGAATGGGATCGTGGGCTTTTAGGGAGCAGCAGTGCCAAGGACCAAATGCCACGGGGGCAGGGACCAGCAGCCACGAGGTTAGCTGAAATGGGGTCCTGGGGCCACGGGCAGGGTTGAAGGAGGCTGGGCAGGAGCAGCCAGGCCTTTTGGTGCCTTCAGGACCCTGAGAGTACACAGCTTTGAGCAAATATCCAAGCAACATGCAGCAGGAGAGCAGCTTAGCAGCAGTTTGACTGGTAGCAGTAAATACTTAGTTTTTAAATTACCCTTTAAAAGCATGGAGAGGGTGAGTTTTTCAGGTGACCATCCTAAATGTCTTGCACACATGCATGCACAAAGGAAGGCAATTGTAATTATGTTTTTGTGGGAGTCCTGCTGTCAGGGTAATCATAAACTCTGATGTTTCTCATCAGCTGAGCTCCTGTTAGAAATGAAACATCTCAGTTGGACAGCAAAAAGTTTTCATGAACACACCAGTCAGATCATGGAAGAGAGCAAGCTGGTACAGTGGATTATAAAAATGTTCTCACTACACAGGCATTCGATTCTTGTGATTAAATGCATTTCACAGTGAAGGAATACATATCCTCTGGCTCCACTGGTTGTGACGAAATAGCTGAATTTAAGCAAAATGGGAGGGCTTACATACTAAGACTGAGGCAGTGTCTTTAAGCAAACCTGCGATTACTGGTAAACTAACTGTCATGGCCTCTCAGAAACGGAAACAATATTTTGCTCAAAACCTGAAATTCTGAGACTACTTGTATCCTGTATTACCCTATACAGCTCTGCAGCTCTGATCTCTTTGCTCCAAAGTGGCTAAAATGCAGCTTTTCCCCATATGTCTTCAAAAAGCCCGAAAGTTTTCAAGAATTCAAGAAGTTAGATTTTGAGTCCCTAAAATGTCAACAATTTGGCCGTCACCACACGCAAATGGACAGGACCTGGATGAGAATGCATCCTTTCTTCTCCCTCCTCCGACTGAGTGAGGGCCCAGGGCCGAGGAGATGAGCTGTGCAGAGGTGGACTGCCGCCAGCCCACCGGGGCACCAGCAACATTGCAGCTGTGCAGCTGTTGGTAGGCCATGCAACCGCCGGAAGACGACTGCACAATTATTGCAAAACCCTCCCCAATGTACATTTATATGGGTTTTCTTAGGCCTGCAAGAAAGTGCAAGGATAACAGGGGGGGGGGGGAAATAAAAGGAGTAAATTAAAATTTACAGTTCTGTCTCCTTTTTGTAAATTGCAGCAGAGATATTACCCAGTCTGCAACCAGTCATTTGAAAGTTGTTTTATCAAGGAAACAGTTAATCTTTGATTACTGGCCGAGGGGGGGGGGAGAGGGGAGGCTGGATGATTCTTTGATTAAAAAGGTCAAGAGACAGTCTTGTAAATCTGGCAGAGTTAAAGTTTCCAAAGAAATGCTTATAGCTTATTTCCAGCTACAGAGTTTGTCAATAATGCCTGCCACAAGCCAGTATAAAAATAAAGCAATAATAACTAAGAAGTGTCTTCTTCAGCTTTTCCTGCTAACGACAATGTTATGTTTCAGAAACTTTAAATACTTTTTGATATTCAGATTCTCCTCTGGAGGCATAAGTTATGCTAAGGAAAAATTTACTCCTGATAATAATTTTACTGAGATCAACTGAAGTATTTTCTTGAAAAACTTCTACTTACTCTAAATAAAAGTTGCAAAAGTAGGCTCTAAATTTAGTTCTTTCCTTGCTGTTAATATTAGGAACAGTACTGAACACACTTCTTTTTTCCTTAAGGTATACAATTTGATCATAAATCAAGTAGCGGGCCCAAGTATTTATTCTTAGACTAATGTAATTTTCCTTGCCATCCCGTTACACAGTTTTTGAAGTTAGCTTACCCCATTAAAAATTGTTTCTTTAAAACACTTAATGAAAAAAACTTCTGAAAATCTTCCCTTCTTTCTTGTGGAATGTTTTTAAAGAGAAGAAGGGACTTAGTTCCCTGTGCCCATGTTAGTACTCTTTTATTTTCTATTTCTCTCCATAGGTTTTAATTTAAAGCACGCATTGTTATTTTTGTTGGCTCACTCTGCTAGACCCAACTGTAACAGCCTTTTCCAAAATGCCCACACAATAAAAGCTACTCAGCCATAAAAAATTTCATTTAAGTAATGTAAAGCTGACATTAATATCAGATTTAAGGGTTTGGCTTAAATTTATAAACACAAGGAAATTCCAGGCACCGCAAATTAAAGTTGAAAAACGTTCATTCAGTCTTTCATTGAGAAAAATTACAATGGTATCAGTCTATTTATTTAGCCCATCAATCCATAGCTCTGAGTTTTCTTCCTTACTCTGAGTCAGTCACTGTTGTCAAAGACAGTTTTGTGTGAATGAATCATTTTTGGGAAGCATCTTTTTTTTAAAAAAAATGTATATAAATTCGAGGCATTCTGAAAGTCCACTGATCTACTTTAGTAACCAAACAGTCATTGAAATCTGCTACACTGTCAAGATTGGAATGTGTTTAAAAGACAGATTTATTGACTTTACAGGATCTTTACCTGGGAGAATGAACCCCCAAGGGAGGGCATGAGCAACTTCCTTGGCTGCAGCTGGAAGAGGGCTTGCAGAATTGAGCCCCCAAGTGGGTGCAGTGTCTCATGCCCAGGCTTTCCTGGGATGTTTCAGTTCACAAATCGTTAGTGGATAGACTGCAAAGCCTTCTAGGGAGCTGCTGCAATCTCATGGGTCAATACGTGACAGCAGTGGCTCTTTTCGAAGTAAAAAGCTGCACAAAAGGTGAGGGACTATTTTTACTTATACAAATAGATGAATACATACATACATACATACATAAAGGATGATTACTCAAGGCTGCTGGGTAACCTGTACATTGATTTGTTTTAAAAGCCTGCTGAAATATTCACTTCCTGCACATGCATTGAAAATTAAATCTTATTATAGCATATGCATGCTATACACTTTATACATCAAAACACAAACGCAGACAGTTTGGCAGAAAGAAAAGTGCTGTTAATGAAGCAGCTAGACCTAATATAAAGTATTTCCTTGAAACATTATTGTCATATCATGTTTTATTCTGGGAGAACATTTCATGCTTTGAAATCACAGGTCTAGAGAATCTGTAATGGCAAGGCTGACAAACACATAGCACTCCCTATGCAGAAACCAGGGTGATGGTCACCTTATACATATGAATAAGTAAATAAACTATATTACAGTAACAACAGCTAGACTTCCAAAATATAAGGGTGACATAATAATTGGCTAATTGAGATTTTGGAAAAGTAAGGATTTTTTAATAGTTGTATGTTTATGAGGAATCAGAAGGTTTGAAGCTTTCAAGTTTTTAAAGCTTTCAGGGATGGAGAATGAAGTGGAGAAAAATAATGCTGTTATGACTATAATAATGAAAAATATCCATATGAACAAATGAGTAATACTAGGTGAATAGGTTCCTTTCATGGTAGAGCAAAATACTCAGGTACTTACACTAAACAGATTTAAGCTTTATAAATGTTTATTATGGTCCAATTCTTCTAGAAATTGCTGTAGTCTTACTACTATTTTATTAAAAAAAAACAATTTAATGAGTTCCCAGGAGTTTCTGTAGCTTCCTACAATATCTCCGACTAGAGAGCGTTAAGGCAGAAAAGGAGTCTGGCAGGTAAGAAGTATATAATGGTTGTTGATTTTTCATATCCATTTGGTGTGATTTTTGTTCTGGCAAGTGACCCTTCTTCAGCTCTGACCTTAGTAAAGCTGGTGTTTTCTCTCAGACACAAACACTATACGGTCTGGCAACCTGAAACCTGGGTGCCTTTACTGACGCCTGAACTGCATCTGAAACGCACGTCGCACCATGATTTCAAGACAGCGGAGGAGACGCAAACTAGATTAAATCCCCGGGAACAATTTACCACAACAATTTTGCCTGTCCCTTTCTGTGCAGGCAGAGCCAGAGAGGGGCTGGAGGATGCCCCAGCACCCTGCTTCTGCCCGCGGGAGCGCTCCCCACCTCTGCCCTGCCTCCCTCCCAGCCCCGCCGCCCCAGGATGAAAGAGGGGTGCCACGCCACGTAAATTCAGTCAGATTGCCAATGTACCCGTCCGCATTCTCAGTCTCGGTGCAATGCTCCATGACAACAAGGTGAGACGGCAGAGGTTACCCGAACAGCTGCTTCCTAAGCCAGAAATTCCAGGCATTGAAAACCATCTGTCTATACATTCACAAATGTATATAAGGGCAATCTATCAGGCTGCGGCACTGCAGCTGCCACTCCATCAGGCCTGCTTCCTTTCTCCAGGCTGAACAATAAGAGCTAGTTCTTCACTTTGTGTCACACAGAATGGCTGATTTGATTAAGTCCCCAACTCTCATTATGCTAGGTAGGGGTGTAGAATTTCAATGATAATCCATAATGCATGACCAGTTTGTTGCCATGGCAACATAAATTCAAGGTTACTAGCTCAGACGCATAATTGGGTGTGCATTGAGTGCTGAAGAAGGGCTGTTAAAATTCTTGTCATAGAAGAGTAGCATCCATCATACTGTCTGAAATTGCAAAGTACTCATAATCAGAAAGAAAAATCCTTGGAGAAAAATGTTAATAAAATAATGATTACATCTAATACAATTGTTTAAGTTTAAAAAACCAAAGTGGTTAAAGTATTTTAGTTAATAAGAATGGAAAAGGCAACTCATTAAACGCAGAAGACTTGAGTTGAACGTTCCCCACCCCCCAATATTTGCATTGTAAGATGGACCCAAAGCAGTTCAGCTCTGAATCTGACTGATTAGCTCAGGATCTAATCCATAGGATACAGTAAAAGATGACGCTTCGCATGCAGACGGCACAGTCTTATAGGCATCATTTGTCCAGTTTGATCTTTTGTGGGTAAACATTATCTTCAAAATTAGCTGCACTAAGGATAAAAGGACTTTTGCGTGCTGATTTTTTAATTTTTTAGATGTTGTCCTGAATTATTGCAATATACAGCAGACATTTTAACTACCCAAGATGAAATAGGTAAGGTCAAATTGAACAGATGGAAACAAGACATTTAAAATCAGACCGATAAGAGCTCTAGTATGTATATAGTAGGGAGTGATCTTACTCCAGCAGATGGATGGAATAGATGACCTAGAAAGGCTTCTCTTTTTTTTTTCTCTCTCATTTCTGTGCATTTGTGACTGCAACATACCTGAAACCTGGCATTCAGTATATTCTTTTAGTGTGGGGAGGGGACTGGATTTTCCTTTTTCAAAAATATTCTGATATTCATCTCTTCTGTATTCCTCTAATACTAGCAAGATAGATGTGATGTTTGCATTACTTATTCCCAAACAAGTCTTGTTTTGATGACCATCTTTGCTAGCAAGGAAGAATAGGCAAATGAGCTTTTACATGAGTAGTTCCAAGATGTCAGGGGCTTAAACCTAGCATGTCATTACATGAAGAAAGATCATTACTAAATGAATATTTTCCTCAGCTCCGACCCCATTTTCCTTGATATTGTCTGACTTGTATGCATCTATTTTATAGCCTTGGCAAATTCTAGCTGAGATGCTTCAGCATATGGTTTTATTTATTATGATTTCTAGTAGAATTTGACATTATTTCAATGTATGTTTCTGTAACAATATTAGGAGAGTTTCTTCAAAGGAATGAAACCTCAATTTATGCCTTTCGAGTCAAATCTGCCCCTTGCTTCTGGGACTGAGCTTTTATCTAATTCTGTTGGAGATGCTCATGATTTATTGGGTGAATTACTTAAAAATAACAATAGAAAATTCCCATTACAGGGAAGTGGAAAGGCTCAGTACAGAAAACATTATTCCAGCATGAATTTTTTGCAAAGATTAAACTAAGCTGTTTGGGCTTTCCAGATTTCAGATTGCGCTGTCTTCTAATCTACTTTGCATTTACATTTTTGCAAAGAGAAATTGTAGAGAACTTAGTGTAAACATAGTTAAAACTGCAAAATTATAGTGAATTTAAAAAGAATATTTGAAAGTACATTTGGTGTTGGCTATTTTTTATACTTTTGCACGTTTATTTCTGAAAGGATTATATTTTGAGAACTGATAATTTTTGTTAACACAATTGCATTATTTTTATGAGGTTAGAAAATATGGGCACCAAATTGTAATTTTTAAAAATTAATTTTTGCACTGAAAAGTACAGCTTCTCTTCTGAACAAGTAAGTTTACGTCATGCTGTCTTGTCAACATTTTAAAATTGTTCAGAGCTGCAACTAATTTCCATTATGGAAAAAATGTGCTGGATCACAAGCCTATATGTCCCTCGTAGGCAGTAGCATTCTTCACGACTGAGAAACGGCAAGATCAGATCCTACAGTAATGGAGGCTATAGTTGTATCATACTGAATTCATTTTCGTCTCTGTGTAAGACCTGGTTTTGTACATAAAAACACATATTCCTGTTCAATATCAAGGTAGGACTGTATGTTCAATGATGTGTTTTATTTCAACACAGCCTGGCTTAATATGAAGCTTGCAAATATCGCATCTGGAGGTGTATTCTCCTTCTTGATGTGCACATGTAATTCCAATTAACATTAAGAATGTTAATGAGAATATGCCCCTCTAGGGGCTGGAGAGGGGGAGGTGAGGGAGCAGGTTTGTAGTTCTGATTTAAATAACAAGTGACTTTTGTGGAGAATACCAGCATGTGGTCTCATGCACTTATATTGTGGAAATGCAGTGGCTCTGAATGAGAGTGCACGATTTATACATTGATGCTCAGTGATGCTTAGCCAAGTGAACCCGTTGTTGGGGGCAAATATTAAATCCCAATGTGCCTTCTCCTGGAAGGAGTATTTTTAAAAATGTTTAGTTCTATATTTGTGCATAGACATAAAAGACTCTACTGCGAGAGAGTGGACTGTGGTTTTGCGATTTATTGTTTTTTAAAGACTAGCTTAGTTTGAAGGAACGAGCCATTTAATTACTTGCCATTCCTCAAGTATGCAGAATGTATAGAATAGCTTTCAAGGCCTTAGGAACCAATGTGCTCCTATGCTTTGATTTATTTACTTGATGTTCTTTTAGTGTTCCAAGGAAGAAGTACATTTAATATCAGATTTCAAAACAGCAACAATGTCCAGCTAAAAATGGCTATTAAATCATTATCTTTTCTTTGAAAGTGTGATGTCACTGGCGATATTTTGAGGAATACTGTGCAAGCAGAGAGTAAGAATAACTATAGCACTTCCATTTTTGAAAACGGAAGGTAACAGATTGTGAAGTGGTTTTAAGGCAAGAAACTATGCAATATATATCTTATAATTGCAAGCAAATGTGGTTAATAGATTAAATGGAATTATCATTTCATTTTAACAGATGAAAACAGAGCCAGTGTTTATGTGTGGAATATATTTTCCCATATTATTTAGCCAGAGTATAAAACTGTAAGGCAGCAAACAAGGATAACATACAAAATGGCTATGAAAAAAAAATAGAAAAAAGAAAGACAAAATGCTTTACTGTCCTAAGAAATTATATATCTTTTCTATTTTCTTCCTGATAATGATTATTGTAAAATTTAAAATGACCAAACAATAAAAAGACATATTGCTGGTTTATACCCCATCCAACTTTTTTGTTATCAGTGACAGAAAAAGATACCCCAAACAATATAATTTATCTGTTTTGTCAATTCTTTTTTCATAAACTTTCTGCATGTCTTTTCAATTTACACATGGAGAAGTGCAGTTCATTTCATCGATCTGACACGTCACATTTCATTGTGTTGATTTCAATGCAAGTACTATCGCAGGATGTGCAACATGAGCCAGCAGGATACATTAAAAATGTAAAGTGAAAATGTATGTTTTGTAGATGTCTTTTACTCTGACATTTTTTAGGTCAGACAGTAGAAAAGCTGCTATTTGAATAGCTATCTTGTACATTTTATCTGCTGGATTTGGCATTTGTAAAATGTATATTTTGCAAGTACACAGTGGTATATTTGAAATTATAAGCTACCGTGTACCCTGGTGTTTTAGCTTATTCAGGGCCTGATCACAAAATCTTGGTTACATGGGTAACTCGAGGCTTTTAATAAGACTATTATAGACAATAAGAAATGTCCCTGTGTTTAGGGACTATAATCCAAGACTTAGATTTGTCCCTCTCCCACCTCCTCAAGTAGTTCTGTATGAAATCTGGGGGGTTTTATGAAAAAAATTATTTTGCATAGACTGCTGTCAATGCTTATTTAGTCCCATCTCTCAGCATGAAAATCTTTACATGTATACAAGATAAGAAGAGGAGGAAATAGTAAGGAAGCATGATGGGAAAACCAGTACTATTATTAGCAGATGCAGATGAGTGAATCTGTTTAGGAAAACCAAGGCTAGAGCAATTTTTTAATCAGAGGTTTTCACCCCATTAATCTATTTCTTCAGGTTTGAAAAAGAACGTGTTCAGCTGCAATAACTCCATGCATTTATTTCATAGCAGCTGGGGAAGAAGCTTTGAAGAAAAGATCAGTCACTAAATCAGATGAACAGAATAAAGAAAACAAAAGCAAATTTAACAGATTAAGGGGAGGTGGGGGGGAACGGACCTAACCAAAACACCAAGTCTAATAGTTGATTAAATGTTAAAGCTTTGTCCACCCTATATTGAGAGGGCACACACTTGAGAACCAGGAAACAGGCTGCTCCCAGTTCTCATAGTGTAAATCCAAGGAAATTTCATTAGAGTCTATACAGTCATTACAGAAAAGATCAGAATTTGTCTGTCTGGTTCTATCAGCCACATTAACTTGATTTCTTTAGACATAAAAAATATCAATAACATATCTCCATAGAAAAACAGGAACAGAATCATCCTCAGAAAAGCAGCACTTGTGAAAAAAATGTTGAAAAAAATCAAGACAAATGACAAGTTTTCCATTAAAATTTGAGCAATTCTTCCTTCTTCCAGTCTTTCACCACGTTTCAGAGGCTAAACCAAAAGATATAGTAAAATATTAGGAAAATAAATACAAAAACATACAAACTAGTACACCTTTAATTCAATATCACAACTCTGAAGGCAACAGTATTTTGTTGACTCAGCTGCAGTCAGAATTTGCAAAAATAATAGGAGGAAGATGTTGTGGTATCTTTACAGACTACATGGCCTGAATGTAAGAAAACAGACCTGTAGATGCTTCTTGCTTGCCTAAGACTTGCCTGTTAGTATATTGCTTTTCTGGAACTACTTCATTGTTTCACAATGCTCTCTAACAAAGAAAAAACTGCTGAATGAGAAAAATGCATGACAAGGATGAAATTCTCTGACCTGTGGTCTGCAGAAGGTCATGTTGGCTGGTCATAATCTATTAAATCAGTGAATGTAATACACATTCTTTAGGTGTTTCAAGGATCAGTGGCAATGTGATTTCCAAAAATTTACAGCAGTGCCTTGTGTGCTGAGAAATGGTCACAACTCCTTATAATATTGAACTTGTCTTAAGGTGGCTGAAATGGGTCAGTAAGTTAAATACTATGTCCACAGAAGCTCTGAAAAAAATCTGGATAATTGTTTCAGCTCTTAAAAGCAGCACTAGTAGCCTATCTTTACTGTTTGGAGGGTCAGGAAGGAAGTATCTTCTTGTTTTGTTTAAACCTTTTCAAAGACTTTTCGAAGTTTCAATCAGTGGTATATTTATCAGAAGTACCAATGGTATTGCAATAGTCCATTGTATTTGATCCCCTCCACAGTCCTTTGCTGCTGCTAATGGTGGTGTTCAGGGAAAGAAAGCTGAGCCTGAAATAGATATCCTATGAAAACTGCTTTCCTATCAGTTCAACTGCTTCAGGTAAGAGTGTGATTTATTTTTAAACATTATTCACAGACCATTTGAACTTGTGGTGTAGGTAGAATCATACCATTATAGGTATGATAATACCAGTATAGCTTGTTCGTTTCCCTTTCTACACTGGAATCAACTATCCTGATGTAATCGCTTTATATCATTATAGCTGGGTTTGAAAAGGGGAAGATGGGATGTGACCTGCAGTTTTACTACTTTAAATGAACCTGCATATTTAAAGCAATACAAATGCTATGTTTAGACAGGACTTCAGGCCTTGGAGAATTATGAATATGAGTCTTTACTGGGTCTTTTGTGCAAATTGTTCCAAGAACAAACCCCAGCCCTTGCCCAAACCCCTAATTAATGAAAACCAGCTAACCCCGCTTATCATATAGGTCACAGCAAGTGTGTTGAAGGGATTCTACTTGGATTTTAGCTGATGTAATTGAGCACCTGTAACCTTGTTTTCCCCTTGCCAAGATCAAGCAAAGGTGTTTCATCTTAATGGGAATTACTCCCAAGTCAATTTTCACAAGTTTTTGCTCTGTCCCCTTTCAATCTATAGGATCACAGTTAGCTTTAACAATGAGGAAAAAAAAGAGACTTTGGTTTACTGCAAGTATGTTTTATTACCTTCTGACTCAGAAGTGACTGAAAATATTTTGCTCTGCCTTTACAAAAATCAGGTGCTGTTCTGCAGAGACCAAGCAGAGAGATGTTAAACTGACAAGATAGACACTTAAAAGTTTTGCGTATGACAGAATGCAATTAAAATAAAATACAAATAATAACAACACAGCATTTGAATAACAATACTGTTCTGGTTTTGGCTGGGATAGAGTTAATTATCTTCATAGTAGCTAGTAAGGGGCTATGTTTTGGATCTGTGCTGGAAACAGTGTTGATAATACAGGGATGTTTTTGTTAGTGCTGAGCAGTGCTTACACAGAGTCAAGGCCTTTTCTGCTCCTCACACCACCCCACCAGCAAGTAGGCTGGGGATACACAAGAAGTTGGGAGGGGACACAGCCAGAACAGCTGACCCCAGCTGGCCAAAGGGCTATTCCATACCATATAATGTCATGTTTAGCATATGAAGCTGGGGGAAGAAGAAGGACCAGGGTGATGTTAGGAGTGATGGCGTTTTGTCTTCCCAAGTAACCATTATGCATGATGTAGCCCTGCTTTCCTGGAGATGGCTGAACACCTGCGTGCCAGTGGGAAGTAGTGAATGAATTCCTTATCTTGCTTTGCTTGCATGCATGCGGCTTTTGCTTTACCTATTAAACTGTTTTTATCTCAACCCAGGAGTTTTCTCACTTTTACTCTCCTGATTCTCTCGCCCTTCCCCCTGTGGGGGAGTGAGAGAGTGGCTGTGTGGGGCTTACTTGTCGGCTGGGGTTAAACCACAAAAAATACGTATCCCAAAGCACTTCACAAGGAGGTCAATACCATTATAAGCATTTGATTGTTGCTTACTTTATCAGGAATGTTTTAAGAATGAAAAACAGTTTAGCACAGTCTCCCTGTCTTTGTGGCAGTTCCACGAAAGTGACAGTTTCTATAGAGCATCCTGGCACTGAATAGCCAGACACTCAAAGCCTGTCCAGTGCTGAATTTTGTCTCCAGCTGCACAGAAAAATCAATGAGTTTTTTAAATAATGTAAACGTTGTAAACCAGAATAAAATGTGGACTGGTTACCAGCATTCAGCTTATTTTTATCATTAAGTCACTTCAAGATCTAGATGTGGTATTCTTATCTCCCTGAAGCTGCGAGGTTTTGGGGTGGGATGGGTGGGGATGGGGAGGTACACTCTGCAAGACTGGAGCAATAATGAACATAACATAAGAAATCATATAGGGAAAAGGAAGCCAGGTTTTCATACCAACATCAGTATTCCTACCCTACCCAGAGCTTTCATTAGATGATATTTAACTCAGATAATTACCTTTCTAGCTGACATTATCCATAGGATATCACAATCTCACTATGCCAAAAAGAAGTTAAATGGCTGACTCTATTTCACTCCATACCCTTCAACTGATTTTTCAGCTGAATTTAAGGCAGAATAGTGTCTCCGGTCTTCATAGAAGTGTGAATTTCTGTGTGGATGGAATCCTTCGTTTTTACTTGATTCTCCTGGAAACAGATAAAATTATGCCCTTGAAGAAGCTGTTTCACAGCAAATGTTTTGCTTTTACACATTTCCTGGGTCTCAAATTCATTACATTCAGATATCTTACCTCTCCTCTTGGAGTTATACACTATGAAATATTAGTTTCACTCATATCCCTCCAAAAAGAAAGGCCCCAAGCTGGGACTGAGCCTCCCTGCAATGCATATACTGTGCCATATTGTCCCGGTCCATGGTCACCACAGTCCCTCTCTGCTGCCAGCTGCCCTTAACCAGGCTTTGGGCTTCACAGCCTCCACTTTATCTGCACCCTTGTTTTGTTCCCAGTTCAGCTCTGGCTGTCCTCCATTCCGGTATATCAGCTCCAAGGTTCTTGAGCAGAGAATATAACTCCTAGGCCTTCTCAGAATAAAAATGGAAACACTCTTTGCCTTTAGAAAGACTTGGCATTAGCATGATGTGTGACTGCTCTGTCATGTGTAAGCACTTTGGGGCAGGAAACAAAACTTTTGCATTGCAATTACCCACCATGGAACCATTATCCACTTCAGAACCTTAAAGAGTTATTAAAAAGTAAGAACATATTTTATGACGTTGTTTATACCTATGTGCTCCTCTGACTAAGCTTAGAGCACTTTGCCACTGGATTTGCAAACAATTTTTTTTTTCCAGCTCTGGTATTTGTTATCCCAAAAGATCATCCAAGAAACTTCATGACTGCCTCTCTCTTCTTTTGTAGCTGCCACTATGCTACCTAGGGCTAGGACATATTTTAATTTCACTAGCAAAGAATGTTAACCTTTATTCAAGGGAAATACTGGTCTGATATGTAATGAACATATGTGGGTTAGTTTGGTGGGTATCTGATGTCCTTGTTACTAAAACAGCGTTCTCATTCACAGCAACTGGAATAATCCAGGTTAAAGAGCTTGAGGTGTAATCTTTCCTCAGTTTGTCCTTTTCCCTTCACATCATCAGTTGCCTACCTCAATTTTAAGAGCATCCTGTTAAACAGTATAAAGTACAGTGTAAAACGTGAAACTTAATTTATATCTACTTTTAGCCATAAAAAATGCACAAGGAACTTTTGAAAGCATAAAAGCAATGAAGATGTCTCCCAACAAACCTAAAATTGGATAATCATATATATATGATTAAATGACAGTGTACCAGCTACTTACCAGATTAAAAACAGTATACCAGGTACCTTCAATTGCAAATTTTATTATTTTTCTTTCTATGTCTCCTTGTAGAGTTGTATTTCTCTAGCGCTATATTTCTCAACTGCAGATCTTTTCTGTCCATTCACACAGCTGAAATTATTGTAAAATATTTTGCATTATTTAGCCGCCTTTTTCATCATGGTGCTCTTCTTTCTGAATTAGTCCAGCAAATTCTTGTTTATTGTATCAAGCATAAAGGAAGCTTAATTCCTTGTGCATTTTCTGCTGTGTCCCTAACTAATCATGAAACTTATTCGCATTTAGGGCTCATTCCGCTTGGTCTGTGGTACCAACCTCACCCTTTGCTATATTTTGGAAAATAACCTTTGTGCTTTTTCTGATGTTTCCCCTCATGTTTGAGATTTGTATTCTTAAACTTCATTTTTTGGTTTACTTTGTTCTAATGCTCTAAAAAATCAAACAAACTTGGACAACTGACAGCTTCCTGGTATGTTGAAACCACTGCCTAATATGACACTGGGTTTTTTTTATTATTTTTTACACTCCATGCAGTTTTATTGCCTCTTGTACTACACTTACCTTGTAAGCGTACCAGGAGAAGAACCTTCATTAACCTTGTATCTGTACAGCAACTAGGACAACGAGGCACTTATTCAAGTCTGAGACTTTTCAGGTCTGTCATAACAACGGTAGCTAAACCAGAACCATTGTAGTTGTATGTTGCTCAAAGAAAATTTTTCTTATGAAAAGTCCAATTTTTTTGCTGTACTGTGCACAAGGTTCTGACTGAAAGTATATATGCTTTCTGTGCACTGCCATTGCACCTTCTCCCTTTCCTCCCTTCTTGAGCTGCTGAGTTGCTTCTCTTCATCACCTCTGCTCCTGGCCAGTTTGTTGGGTTTTTTTTCATTCTACCAATAGTGCTGGTCACACTTGCATCCAGCCACTTCTCCCATAAGCAGGCAGGTTTGTGCCTTCTTCCTAGCTGTCCTTTTCCAACTTCTTATTTTCTAGACTGAAAGGCTACTGTCTTCTTTCTAACTTTGTTGTTTGAAAACAAGCTTGTACTGTGATAGTCCAAACAGAATTAACAGAAGCATCCATAGGGAAGGGAAGGGAAGGGAAAGGAATCCCTGTTAGAACCTATGTTATCTTGTTAATAACACATCTCTTGGTCTTTGTAAAAAAGCTGATTTAACTTTGGTGTTGCCTTGCTGTGAGAGGAGGGTTGAACCAGACAACATCCAGAGACCCCTTCCAGTTTAATTTTTTCTGCAATTCTGTAATTGGCCTAAAAATCATGAAAAGGTGGGTCTTGTTTTGGTATGAAATTCTGAGATGGCTGAAAATCATTGTTTTAGTCTCCAGGGGTGAGTCTTACCTCGTTCAACTTAACGTAAGAATAGTTCCCGTGCCTAAGCCAGTCATTCCTTTAGTCACTGAAGAGAAAGAAGCATCTCCAGAATGACTTTTTGTCACCTGTTGTGGATGACTAACATGAGCTGAAATGGGCACCTGTTTTTCTCCAGAAGCACTATGAGAACTAAATGCAGTCAGCTTTCTGATGCTTGAGCTAAGAAAGATGAATCTCACCTTATTAGAATTACCTATTTTGCAAAAACATACACCTCTTGATGAGTTAATTTTCCTGATGATAACTTTCTACCTTAAAGCTGACTATATCTTCACCTAAAATTTGAAAGGAACAAATCAGACACTTGACTTGAGATGCAACAGAGATGTTATACCAAGACAGAAAATGTAGTATCAAATATAACAACCCATGTTACTTTGTGATAACTTTTTTCACTGACAAAACTGGAGGCAGAAAAAAAAGAGAAAAAAGGAAAAAGAGCTTGTTAGTAACAAGACCCAAAACCTCTGTAAGGAAATTTAAAAGTTATTTGAACGTTACAAGTCAATGCTGTGTTTTTGACAGAGCTCTCCCTGCCAAGCATCCGCTTGCATTTATTATGTTTTTAGAACTGTTGAACAAACCATCCAAGATCATATCGGGACTTAGAGCACGAGGTTATCATTAATAGCAGGGAATTAACAATGTGATAAAACATTACAAAACTGCTGAAACAAACTCATGACCTGAGTGTACTCTGAGTTCAATGAGAACATTAAATTCTTCACGTGGTCAGGCTCTTAATAGCCACATACCATTAATACAACAGGAAACCATATCTGAACAAACTGTTTGATAAAGAGGTTTATTTGGCAGTAAGATGTAGGGAAATGATCACTGAAGCCTTCTGCATACACTGGCAGAGCATAGGATAGCTCTGACTCAGGTAATAGCTGTCTGTTCTGTATTTGGAATATTAAACATGACAAAGTCTTGCCTGCCAACTTTTTTCTTGCCCCAGTAATGATTGTATCAAAAATGCACTCAGGGTTTTTAGTTTCATTATTTTAAACCATTGTAATTTCATTTTTTCTCTTCTCAGGCAGTGCTTGGGAATCACTGAATCACAGAACAGAGATCAGAAGGGACCTCTGGAGATTGTCTAGGAGGGGCAGCTAGGCCTAGTTGCTGAGGACCATGTCCAATCTTGTTTTGAATACCTCCAAGGATAGAGGCACCAAAACATCTCTGGGCAACCTGCTTTTGTGTTCAGAAAGACTGTAAACAAATAAAAAGATTAAATGCTTATCTCTGCTTCAAAAAGAAATGCCTACACTACAACTAGAGTTTCAGTTTGAATTATGAAGTGTAAGCTAACAGTCTTCCCTGAAGCTGAAATTCACTTTGCAACTCATTTACCCATGCTAATCAGTCAATAGATTTGCAGAAACGATGTGTTGATTTTTCCTCTTTCTAATTTAGTCATTTCTGTTAGCTGCCAAAATTAATTAAATAAAGCACAGCTCTGAGAGCTGACATGCTAATCAAAAATAGCAGGTGCTTTCTCTCAAAATGCTGTCAGAAGCCTGATTTCTGGGCTCCCCATGGTCTGGGAAAGTGACTGTGCGACTTTCGCTCCCAGAGGAGTACTGTCTTGCTCAGGATATATCTAAGTGTTGCCTGGGAAGCTGGACAACACCAGTGGAAGAGAGTGAAGAAGCCCTTGCCATAGCCTGGAAGTTACATCAGGCCCTGACAGGCATCTGGCAGGTCAAAGGGACCTTGAGCCAGCAGATACCTACCTCTACATCATGGACTAGCATTAGCAGCAAACACCTCCCTTCAGGTCACCCTGAAGACAGAAGGCTTGCCAATGCCACCATAAACTCTGTGGGTCCCCAAGCTTCTTGGCAATTAGATAAAAACACAGGGATTCACAAGGTTTGTGTATTATGTCCTGGTATTTTCTTTCCAGCTGAAGCTATTTAAATGTATTTAAGTGAATTCAAATGACAACTGAGGGAAGCCATTTCCAGTTAAAGTTTCAAAGAATTTGCTGTTTGCTAAAAAAAAAAAAACCAACAAAACCAAAATGCACCAAGAAAAGCCTGGCTTTTTAGTGATAAGCAGAGTGCATTAACATTATTTTAATATTTACTATTTTTTTTCTAAAGACTTTGTTGAAACTCTCAAAATTTTGAAAATAAGAGTAGGCTTATTCAGAATACAGAAAAGTTGAATTAAATTTAGAATTGTCTGCATTAGCAATAATGTTTGGTCTCCACATAATATTCATATTATCTCAAAACTCGTTGAGTTGTTTGTTTTTTTCAGTTTTGTTTTGGTTTTGTCAGAATCTACAGATCTATCTGTGATGCATGTAATTTAATAATAATCAGTGAAGATGTACTAGAACTGTAATTTAAGGATTGACATGTGATTGTTAAAGTGGCAAGTTGTAGAGTTTATTCTCCTTGAATTATGCCAATATAAAGGGAAGAAAAGTGAATTGAGCTTGTACAACTTTTAGGGGTCTTTATGTGTATTTTTTAAGGTAAACATCTTTCTTCCTGAAGTGAATCCTTTAAAAGTAATGGGTCACTTAACAGACTAAAAAATAAACAATAGGTGAAACAGTATGAAAGAAGTGAAGAACTATCAAGACCAGTAATACTGGTAGTTAAAATGACACGAAGCATCAAGGTAATATACACAGCATTCTTCAGCCCACCCCCCAAACAGTTTTTTAAAGGTGTTTGATTCATAAGTACCAGTTGTACAAGCAGACTTCCACGGAAGTTACCTGGCATTTCAGAAGTGCCCATTCACAGCACTAACCCTGAAGACTGCTAACTCTCTTAAGCTTTTCACATGCCTTGCAGAAACAGCACCAATTATTGGGAAAATTCTGTTCTTTTCTTCAACCATCAAAGTAACAAAGGAGGTGAGTTTTAGACCCACAAACTCAATGGCAAACTTCCCACTGGTTTGAGTAAACTCAGAATTTTACTGAAATTTAATCCTTACACTTCTATTCTTGTTCAGACAAGAGTTCCATTTGTGGATCTGAAAGCATTTCAAAGCGGTGACTATGTTTCACAGTGTTTTTGAGATGCAGGTAAATACTATTTAGTTCTTTCAGAGCTTGTGAAAACTGTCCTGGGTCATGAGTCCACAGCAGAGCCAGAAATAGAGCTCTGAAGAACTGATTTCCAGATTCACTCTTAAAAGGCAATATGAACTATTACATGTCAACACTATTGCCTTTGAATTATTAAGGCCTAGCTGTTGTCTCTTTTTATTATTTTTTTTTTCTACACAGATACTTTTCTAGCCAGTTTTACAGAACTTTTCCTTACAAGGTACCACATTGTGGTAAATTGGAATTGATGAAATTAACAGTCGTCTCTGATTTAGGTTCCTCCTGAGAAGCCACAGTAATTTTTGAGATAAAAATAGAAGTGTACATCACCACCAGAATTTAAAGGCATACGTGAATATACTTAGAAATTTGACCTATTTGGAAAGACAGCTTCACTGAGTATGATCGAGTAGGTGTACTTATGTGTTAGAGTGAGAAGCACAGTAAAGATATGAGAAAGGAAGATTGAGGCAAAACCTGGACAAGGCTCGAAGATGACTGCAAGAAACACAGGAGGGAAGAGAACAGAGTCTTTCTTCATCAGATGGTAGAAGGAACATCCTAAGCTGCACCGAAGGCTCAAGTCCTTCCAGGAAGACAGGATCCTGCATTTCTTGTGAGCAGAAAATACTGGGACATGATTCTATCAACATTTTTTCTTCTTACTTGCAGCAGCATAAAGGACCATGGATTTTGGCTAGCAATACAAAATTCAAAGCATATGGCTGTCCTCAGAATCCAGACTGAAGTTCCCCCCACAAAAATAAATTTAAAAATCGTATTTATAAGCAACATTTTCAACAGGAGTGTTTGAAGCATTCAAGTATACTATTTTTACAATCAAGCTCCAGTGAAAAACTTACTGGAAGTCAATTAGGATTTTGTTTAGTTTTTCAAGATGTCATCACTGCTGTATTCAAAATACCTTTAAAAATATTCATTTTAACCACCAGACCATCTGATAAATGCCCTAATAAAAAGGGCTTTACTGAACATGAAGCAAGTCCTCATAAGTCTAAACTGATGTTTACTTTGTTCCTACAGCTGAGTTTCAAAATTGCATTTTTTCACATTTATCTGCTGGAGTCTCAGATTGTGCCTCAATAATTGCCACAGCCTTTTGCTGTAGCTGGGAAAGACAAGAGGATTCTTTGTATGTCTCTTTTATTACATTGTCAATATATTAATACAAGTTATATGAACAAACCTAAAGAGACAAAGAGCTATTTGTTATATTAATATCCAGGGGTGAAAGCACAAATCTTAGGAAAAAAAAATCCAGTAGGGACTGCAGCTGAACAAAAGATCTAAGTAAGGCAGGCTTCGCCATCTGATTATATGCAAACCCAACAACGTAGCTGTGCAGGGATTCCCTTCTTCTGTTTGCAGACAAGAATTGAATGAGAAGTGGTGAGATAACAAGAGAGCATGTAAGCTTAACGATATGCCTATTTTTCTCTATCAGTTGCTAATCTGTAGCTCTGGTGATGATTACTGTTTCATCTCCAGAGAGATGCTATTCAGAAACATCAAAATGACAAACAATTGAATGCCTTGTGTTTCTTTAAGTATAGGGTCAGATTGTCAGGGCTGTCAGCCACAGAAAGGAGGTGGTCCTCCCATTTTCTTCTGCTCTTTGCCCCTCCCTGGAAGATGCCAGCCAGCAAATGGCAAGAGGAGATAGGATGCAGCCTGCTCACCTGATGCGCTGTAAGAAGAGGACCCGTCAGCAGGAGGAGCTGGGCTCTCAGACCTCGGTTCATCAACACCAGAGTGTATGGCTGTGCACACGGAAACGGTGAGCCAGTGTGGGAAGGAAGTATGGGCAATTCAATGCAGAGGAACAGAAAGATAAGAGGAAAACTGCTGATTAGGCCTTGCCTTATTTTCTGGTTTGATCTGGCAATAAAGCAACACGAGATGCCACCCACGTCAACCTACAGGTATGCGAGGGCACTTCCCACCCTCTCTTGCCGCAAGCCAGACTGTTACTGTCAGTAGCCCTGCTGAAATCAGTTCACCATTTGCTGTGTGCAGGTGCTGCTGGCTGTACAAACTGCAGAACCCACTGACAGCCACAGCCTTATTGACATGGCTGCAACAGTCTTAAACCAGCAACTTCAAGAACTAGTCTGAGCATAGCTTTCTCGCCAGGTACTAAACATGCCACCAGTGTCCCAGAGGAACATGATGCTTTTTCTGCCATCATCGCCCTGTGACTGGTCCTGGACCTAGCTAGTTTAAATCCAGCTTGTGAATGTTTCCATGAGCAGCAATTATATGTCTGGACTGAAGTGAAAACAACCCAGTGTCCCTTCCAGTTGTCGCATCGGGCTCTCCAGGTACAGGAGGTCAGATCTCTGGTTCACATGCCAGTTACTGGAATTGCCAAAACTTCCAGGGAGAAAGTTCCATAAAGATTTGAACATCTGCTTTGATAAAAATCTAGAACCATTTAATTCTGGTGTAGAACAACTCATATATATGATCCATTTAAATCTGCAAGTTTAAAATCCCTTTCTTCAAGCAAAAGAGAGAAATGAACCCAGTTCTGCACAGCTTGGGTGGGTTCCTGATGTAAACCATGGATTATTCCTGCTGATAAATAAAGGTTTGTGCCAAAGACACTTTGGAAATCAAGTCTGGTATCACATTCTTCTTTGTGAAAGTGCTTGTAACTTGGGTGTGTTAATACTTCTTGTCTACATTGCACTTCTTTTGGGCAGGAACTCTCTCTCCCCAGTTCTGAAAAGCAACTCCCACATCCCCTATATAAGTGCACCACCATGTAAGTTTCTCTAAGTTCTTTCCAGTACCCAATTGTTGTGTGACTCAGAGTACACAGTTACTGCCAGAGTCAATCCAAAATGTTTGCACCTACACAAGGACATTCTGCACAGTCACTGCACACATAGGCAGAGCGTCCTGAAAGACTTTAGTGGTGAGGCTGAAACAGGATATGCCTTAACAGCATATACAGAAAAAAATATTTATTCTTTGTATCAATACAGAGAAAAGTCATCCAGAGGTACAGAAATCACCATAATCTTCTTAGGCTGAAGCTTAGTAACCTGCATGAAGACCTCATGCCTCCCTCTGAGACTGGATATTTCCTGGGGGCGCAGTGGTCTGTATCATTCCTGCTGAGCAACCCCAAAATCCCTTAAAGCTCAGTGGTGAATTAATTGTGCTTTAGTCACCTGCCAGTATAAAATCAGAACAGAGTGTAACTTCTGTGTGAATTGCACATGAAGCATAGATGCTATTTGTATGTTAATAACTGTGTGGTCTTTTGCTTTTCTTATTTATTCCCTGTGCTTTGTCCAGATGTGAGCAGGTAAAATGACCCACATTCTCCTCTCTGACACATCGCACATGGCATTGCCCAAGCACGAAGTGTGCAATCAATTTCTTTCCCCACTGCATACAAACATAAACACATAGACAACCTTAATCACACCGACTGGCGAAGGAGCAGTCTCCCATCCTCCTGGACTGTCTGGCAGATGGCACAACAGCAGCACAGCTTCACAGCTCCAGGACCAAAGTAACAGATGTTGGATTACCACACACTTTCTAGAGCTTTAATCTTCAAAAAAATTCTGGATCTTACCTGGCTTCCCCTTTCCTCCTGTCATTCACAGAGAAAGCAGAAGCCTCAGAAAATGAGATTATGCAGGCCTTTAGCACAGCCTGAAGCCACAATGTCAGCAGGGGTAAAGATGTAGAGAAGAAGGTGTGGCTAATGGCTGAAATATGTGTAAGGGTGCAATCCTTCTGAATAAGGATGCTTGAAGATAATTACAGGGGGTAGAAATTTGTTTGAGAAAGATTTTAACAGGGAAAATATTTTAGCTTCTTAAAATGTTACCCTGAAAAATGTTACAAGATGAGTTGGTCGTATTTTATGTGCAATCTGAAAACATGGAGAGTTGTTTGAAAGATTATTAAATAACTGTAGAGAGGGAAGCATGTTAAAACCACACGATCATCTCTCTCCTTCTTCTCTACAGGTGACTACCACTTTTGGAACTGATTTACTATCAGACTAAATGGTTGTGGACAAGAAGCATCTTTTAACAAGTCTGAGAACCAGTATGTATTTCCAGCGGGCAGACACAGTAGAGCAGCATCTACACTCAAATCTGCATCTCAGCCATACAATTTTGATTTGTATCAAGGGTTAGACTGCCATGAGTAGGGTAATCACAGCATTATATTATCACTGGAATTTACATTATCCGTGGACTTAATTATTATTACAGATCTTGGTCTCATTTGATCTGGAGTAAATTCATAGTGACCTCAAGGAGTTTGAATGAAATATTCCAGCATTGCATTTTGCAGATGTATTCAGAGTCATGACCCAACTTTAGAATGGACTGTTTTAACCCAGGACAGATTAAATAGATAGGATAAGAAGGAAATAATTTGTTTGGAAGCTGGTAATATTTTCCCCAGTGAGATCCAAACAAGATCTGGTTGCATAAATAATTCTGATTTTATTATTAATTATGCAAGTCCTAAAGAAATGCACTCCACTTTATTTGGTTTACACTTCATTTTTCTCTTATACATTTCTTCATTTAAATGGCAATGTTAAACTTTCCTTTCTGTTACAAATTATTTTGAACTATCATGGAATTGTAGTCTAATTGAATTATTCAAACTTTATTATCAAAGATTTCACCCTAGTACTGAGAGATTGATTTTTTGTTTCTGAAATGTACATGTATACTCCAAAAACACGCTGCTTTTGATCATTTGGTCTTATAGATTATTTCTGTACTGGCTGAACTTCAGCAACTGCATCCTTTTCCTGTCTCTTTACAACTAGCAATAGAGACCTGAATAGCAAAAAACTGCTAAAGCAGCCAAAAAGAATATATTACAGGCCCAGCCACACAGCCTGAATTAGTGTTTCACCTGTCTACTAAAAGCCACATTTAACCGGTCTCTCCAGGAAAGTACTTTTAACTTGTGAGAAGCCCTGAGAGCGTGGCAGGCAGATTCAGTGCCTGCTCCTGTTTCCTTGAATTCGAGGAGACTGCTAACAGGAAAATTTCATTTCCTTTTTGTTACGCAGCTGCCGGCTGTCTGAGCTGGCTGAGACAGGGAGGATATGGGCAGGGATGTCTTTGTGAGTCTTGGGGAAAGTGCTAGCAGAATTTATACTTTATCAGAATATCACTGAAGTTCAAGAATAAGGGAGGGACGCTTACACGACTGCTAATATAGGTGTTATCATTGGTCACAAAGACAGTTAACCAGTTCTGTAGTTAGTTTTATTATTTCACCTAGTTTTCTTGTTTTCTTACTTAAGAATAGACATGTAACGATTATTAGAGCTAGCTGAAGACTGGAGACATTTTCGTGAAAAGCATGCCCCCATTTAAAATAATAACAACCTTGAACTTGCAGGATGCTCTAATTTTGATATGTATTTTCCCTCTTCTGGAAAGTTCAATATCTTGTTATCTACATTCACAATACTATGTCACTCAGCTTTGTGTTCATTCCGGAGAAGGCAGCTATGCACTGTATTTAAAGACTTGCCTACATTTGGTACTTGTTGAAAGGTTAACTGGAGATGCTTCACATTAAGATGCTTTGCTTCCCCAACCAATGTCTGCTGTGACTCGTGTGACACTTGAGTCCTCTTTGGAATGAGGTTTCTGAGGTGCCAAAAGTGTTTACCCACAGCGTAACCGATACATACAGATATGCAACCCTACCCCATAGAAACAAGAATGCATCTGTCAAGCCCTTCTGCTGGCACCTCACGCTCCTTTGCCAGACAACTGGATTGTCTGCCTGTGTTCCTGCTCCCACTTCAGGGTCAACCTGACCGGGAGCAAGAGCTTCATGCAGATGCTGGCACGCTGCCACGTGCTGTCCTGTGTGACTCTGGCGCACATGAAGTTCCTGTATCCCATTGTACTCCCGGCTGTTGACTGATCGCTCATGTGTTGTGCATCAACACAGTCTCACGCTGAGGTCCCTGACATCCCGGCCCACTGGGAAGAGCCATGCTCACCGGCACGGCTGAGCTCCAGCCAGCAGGACACGAATGCATGTCTGTCAGCTCAGTGAAAGAGCAGCAGGAAAAATGGACAGAGGGGAGCCCCACTCTAGTGGAAAAGAACAGTGGCTGAGTGATACGGGGATATTTGTCAGATCGACCGGGTAATTCTGAGATCCCACTACCACGCTCAATGAATATCGTGGTGCAGTGACATCCAGGACAACAGCGATACTGAGCTATGTGACCTCATTGTCCTCGCAGACACAGAGGAAGACAAGGCCAAGGCAGATGATGAAACTTCACGTTAATCTACATTTATTACAAATATTAAATTTTGTATTCAAAAAGATAATTTTGTGCAAAGTTCTGGAACAATGCAGGTTTTTCTCACATGTTTAGGATTGTCCATGGCTCCTTCCCTCTCTCAGAAGGGTGATCGCCCTTGCACATTAGCATTTTAGCTTTCCTAATGCATTTTTCAGCAGAATTCTTCCCTGTTTGAAACCATGGCTCAGATGTCTTCTCCGAAGGAAAAAAGAGCAGTCGATAGAAACACAGATCTGGAGGGGATAGCTTAAATCATCGATCCAGCTGTTTGCAGACATAGAAAGCCATGCAATAAATGTTTAATACAAAAAGCACCGTTCACTCACAACATCCACAGAACACTTCCCAGCACACCAGAAACAGATTAAAGGCTGTATAAAGTTCCAAAGTTAGAGGCAATGTTCAAATACCAGCCCTCAACTTCTGCCCCTCACTTTAGCCCATCTTCTAAATGGCAGTTCTACCACAAGCGTGTGCAGTAAGTGTTAAATAAGTAGCCTCTATTTCACCTTTCATTTGCAAGGTCTTTCCCAAAGTTAAATCCCTGCCTTTCCTTTGCATTGTTCATCAAGGATACATAGAGAGAGGAATAATATAAAATCGTCTTAGTCTGGAGATCACTGAGAGGTCACTGGGAACTATGGACACATTATTGTTGGCCTGATGCCAATGCTGTTGAAATAGTTGAAATCCTGCTTGTCGTATTTCTTTTCATTGTGGAAGCAGAGACCTTGCAGCATCCATGGGGTGGGTGCTTTCGTTAAAGGAACCATCTAACTCATCTCCATGGGAGGAAAAAGAGCTCAAAAGTTCTTATCTTCAAAGGGCTTATTCAGAGAGAAAGAGGGAAATATAAAGACGAAAAAGGATGAGCTTTAGACAGGTGTCAGAAAGAGACAAAAATGGCCTCACAGTTATACATCATAGTTATTGCATTAATACTTGTACAACCAATATGATGCAAATGTTTTTAGGTGACCACCAACCAAGAACTGCAGTTAAAAGAGCAGAGGAGCAGGACACCACGGGACATCTGACCTTTTTCCAAACCTGTGGAAAAACTTCGTGGGCTGCAAAGCTGTGAGGCAAGAATATTTTGATCATGGAATAACAATGCAGTGAACATGTAAGCATCATGCAACAGCTGTAAATCATTTGGTGTGACACACAAAGCCCATGCAATATGGAGGAGCACTACCAGCCTTCCAGCTACAGTTACCCTCGAGCTACATTTAGGTCCTTACCTTCAGTATACTGTAAAATAGCACTTTGAGTATTCCTCTAAGTCCAAAGTGGTTTCTGAAAATGAGTTGCAGCCTCAGAAGTACTATCACCTTGATGAGGAATTCCAGCTGTGCTGATTTAATTGAGTCTGCAAATGCCACGCTTCCTTTTCCTGAAAACTTGGCATTGTTGACTGAGGAGGGGAGACCCCAGGAGAGTTGATTTACTTTTTTTTGCTTTTTCTTTTCCTTTAAACACGCTGAGAACTACAATGCTTGAGTCCTCAGCAATTAAAGTAACCAATTTACAGTTATTTAATAGTGGCTCAATTCTGAGGGTATGTGTATCAAGAGAAATTAGCACTCAGTAGTGTAGAGAGAGATCTGCATTAAGTGCCGGATAAACATTCCTCCTGCACAGGAGGAGGAAGGCAGTGTGTTCACTGTGAAAACAGCTTGCATGGCTTTAAAAGTGGAGCTAGTCATCTTTCCTCAGCTGCATAGTGTAAGCTCATCTAGGAGTTGGTGTCCAGTTTCTTAGGACACTGTAAATCCACACACTTGTTTAGGCTGCTTTTCTGGGACATGGTGGCTTCCAGTAGCTCCAGCCATTGGCCATTTACCCTTGACTCCAAACTGCATTTTACCACAATCCATCTTCTGCTGCTGTTAAGTTATGAGATGTTTTCCATTTGTAAACCAAATAAATAAAGTGATTCAACTCAAAAATGAATCTTCAAAAAGGAGGGAGTAGTGCTTTCTTGAGTAGGCATTGCTGAAAAACAGTTTTTTCCTGGGAACAGCAGGGTAAGCCCTGGAAAGGTACAGTTCAGCATAAGACAAGGGTAACACCATGGCCTTAATATGTCATACAAGTCAATAAATAAATCAATTGAAAATATCATGAAGATTTGGTCTAATAATAAGAAATAAAATATTGAGCTACTTTGGACTGTCCTCAGAATATTTGGACTTTGTTACTTTGTTCTTTGCTTTTAATTACCTAGAATGCCCCTACAATTACCTAGAAACCATAGGTGCAGTGAGGAGAATAGCCAGGCATCCACAGTAAAGATCAGATTAGTCCAGCATCTTTCAAGAATGTTTTAGAAATAATTGATTCTCCTTTGGGACCAGGGAATGGAAAAGAGGCCCTCTCAAGCTCTCTTTCATCTTATTATCTTGCTTATTGTATTATTTTGTAGTCAGTTCAGATGTAGCACAAAAGAAAGCAGACTCTGTCACATTTTACTTCTCCTTTGCTACCCTCTCAACTTACACCCAGATAAAAGCAGCTGAGACTACAATTCTTTGCTTTTACTCTAAAAGAGAGATTATTTAGGGACAAGTAAGCACCAGTGATTCTTATTGTTGAGTATTAAGTTTGGGGTTCATACCTCACATCTCACAGCTGTAACCTGCTAGTGGCCAGAATGATTGAGTGCCTCAATATGAAAGCTCGGTCTCTACTGCCTGCAGCTGGGCTTGAGCAGGCATAGCCCAATATGGGAACTTCTCTTCTTTCCATCCAGCATTTCAGTCCAGTTCAGCCCAGCCCATAACAGTTGGAAGGTCCTGAGTTATGCTATATCCAAAGAGAAGTCCAAAGAAGAGGGCTGCTGGGTGAGAATAGGTAAATGATGTGAATTGAGATATGAATGGATGTTCATGGGTTTCTCTTCTTGCTCTAAAAATGAGTGAGGAGAAGAGCAGCATGAGGGGATGTAGCAGAAACTGTGTAGAGACCATTTTGTTGCTGGTGAAACCTGGAGGGCTGAAGCGGGAGGGCTGGATTGGATGTTCTGGAAGAAAAGATAAAAATACTATCATTATGGTTTGGGGGAAGTTTTATACTACTTTTGTTGCTGCTGTTCTCGTTACTAATATATTGCTCATGGGAGTAAACATGAGTGAGTTTTCAGCCTTTCCTTCTGGGAATATATATGGCAGTGGAAAAAGAAGAGAGTTCAAAAGATGCCTGTACGTCTGTAGAGAAACCCAAACCCCAAAACTGCTTGCTGCTGCCATGGTAACTACATTTATAATAGAATGAAAATATGAGATACAGATAACATTTCCTCTGCTTTTGACCTATTTGCTTTTCCTATAGCACCTCTCATCTCATCAAGGTCAGGCTTGTCTGTGAGCACCTCAGCCCAGATGATTTCCCCTCTCTGCAGGGTGTCTACATATTCTAGAGAGCCTGCCCTCCAGCCCAGATATCTCCTCAGGGGGATTTCTCAGCCATCCTGAAGCATTTCCACCTATATACCTTTAATTCTGCTGCAATTAAATCATCATACGTTGATGTTCCCCTTCTTGGCATGGCTATTGCTTGGCTATGCTTCTGTCAACATGTCCTTTCCTTTTGAACAGCTCAGATTTGGGGTTTTCAAAAGCTGGAAGGAGGAAGGGAGGGGATTTTGTGGGTTTTTTTTCCTGAATGTTTATATGTAGGTAAATAACTGAATCAAAAGACACCGAAAAGAGTTCACTTTTGCTTACGGTTGTTGAGTTGAGGTACGTCTGTGCCATCAGGCCTTGAAATACTTCTGCCTATGTTAAGTCCAGAAATAGGTGGTTTTAGTTGAGAGACAGTCAGGCAGAGAGAAGCAGCAGAACTGTGCAGAGGCCAGAGCAAGCATATGTCTATGTAGCCTTTTCTTTGCAGCTTAAAAATTGGGTCCTGAACAGGAAATGGGGAGTTACCATATGACGCAGTGTGGGGATGTGACCCACAGCGAGGGAAGGAAGCAGCATCACTCCTTACCATCAGGGCTGTGGCGACTGTGTGCCAGCAACAGCAGCACAGCATCCCGGCAGCGCTGACTTGTCCTGGCACAGCCAGAGGCCATCAGGAGTGAAGGACAAGCGGCAGGACAGACCTTCCCATCTCTGAGCCTTGCCGTGGTGAGCTCCGGGGCTACTCTCAAACCTGCCTACCCTTCCTGTGCTGTTCCCCAAGCTGCAACATCAGCTGTATTTAATCTTTTATTCACCGCTCTGATCTAGCAATTGATCCTGCAGGCTACAGAAGACTTAGGCAACTGTTTTACAATGAAAATATTATTGAAAATCAGTCTGATTACTGTCTGGGGCTGGCCTCCTATCTTGTTTGAACCTTACCTTCTAAATTTTTCTCTCTTGTGGTATTTTCTTTTTCAGCTTTTTTTTCCCTAATATTTTTTTGTAATCTACATGTGGACCTCACTTTCCATTTCCCAGATGCTGCAAGGGGTTATGTGGGCAGGGCAGCCTCATTTCCCTAATCCAGGTCTTTTCCTAGTCAGTCCAACAATTATACCAGATCAAATAAAGGTAGGTAGTTAGCTTGCACTATGATCAATTTTATTCCACAACATAAAGTCCTCAGAAAAAAAATTGTCTCTCTATTTACCTACCTTATAAATTTAAAGTTGTCAGAAACATGTCTAAAAGATTATAATGAGAAAAACTATACTAACAGTCAGTAAATGAAAAGTTCGTCAAAATTGGAGTAAAATTATTTTGCCCGTAGTTTTAAGTAAAAGAAATGGAGAATAATTCCTAAAAAGTTGAAACTCCATTTGGATATATCTTGAAATAATTTTTTCACTTTTTTTAAGCTTCCTGATACCTATTCTTGCAAGGGAGAGAAAAATTTTTTCCTTTTTTTACTTTGAATAAGAAAATACTACAAGAATTAATAAGCTGACAAGTTTTGTTTGGTGTTTTTTACTTTAGCCTTTGAGATGAAAAACTCATTTGTCTCCTGGCTATAAGTAAAAGTTGAAAGAATGGACAAAGTTCTCAGGCAAAATGCTAAACTAGGCAATGATATCAGGAAATCAAGTACTTGCAAGTGCAAAATTTCAAGCTATGAATAAAAAAAAAAAAAAAAGCCTGTGTTCATATTCCCGACATTAATGCACCGTTGTACTGTTATTTTAGGAAAATAATATAAACATGTGGGGTGCAAATTCTGGGGGACAGAGAGAGTGACAGGTGAGAACAACGAGTACGGAGACGTAGAGCTCATGAGTGCTAAGGCGGGAACCTGCCTCCTACTTCTGCTTGGAGACGTGCTGCTGCGTTAGCATCTGTTCCTGCTGCGCTCACGCAGAGCTCGTTTGCACGCCCTTTCTGGGGTAATATCAGGTGCTGTGGTGTTACGTATCTGCAAACACACAGTGTTTCTCTGGTTTTGGGGAAGAAGGGCAGTCCTTGACCTGCAAGAATCCGATGGCAGTGTTTTTCCTCAGACTTCCCAGCTGCAGGTTGCCTCGTCCCTGCTTTGGCTGTCTGTTTTCTCACCTTTCTCTGCTGGCTGCCTGGCTGGGTCTGCGGTGCCTCCTGACACAGGCCGCAGCCTCCATAGGGCTTCACTCTTTCCCCCTCGGGCTCAGGTTGCTTCCCTCATAGACGTCACATCAGCCGTGTTTGTCTCTTCCAAACGTTGAGTCTCCTCTGACTGCTTTCCTGCAGTTTCTTGCACAAGAGAAGAGACTTTCCCAAAACTCTATTGGCATCTCTTTGGAGCAAACAAATGTTGTGTTGAAATCCCACCCTTGTCAAGCCTGCGTGGCTGGGTGTGCGCAACCCAAACGCCTTTCCTCCAGCTCGTGGATCACCTGCCTTCTTTGCACACTTTTTTTTGTACACTGTTACCAGGTTTCTTAACTTTGTTTTATTAACAACAAAGCTTAGCCTTTTTCCATTCTGTGGGAATAAGCTATTTCAGTAGCTATACAGTACGACTATTTTTATATTAGGATTTTTTCCTCTACAACAGGGAAGCATGCAGAAAACAGCATTAAAGGAGGCTTAACTGCCCACAAAACACACTGCAGTGAATTTCTGTGTCTGGGCTTTTAGCCTGGACAAATGAACATTAATGTAATTTAGTCTCTTTCTCTGAAGTTTAGATTAAGGCCCGTTACATCACAAATAAAACTGACTAAAACTGATACAGACATTTATGAGCAGTTATGGTTATCATCCACCAGCTGACAACTTCTTTTACCTCCTTAACTCAATTTTGTGTCCAAACTCTGAAGGGGTAGTGTAACATTTTACTTGTGACACTAAGGATAGTTTAATGCAATTTCTGTCAGTAGAGGAGATCTGACAGACTATGTAGTTCACCTCAGTTGGGAATATACAAATTGTCAGGGGGTCCAGTACCCTCTGGTATAAGTAACTTGCAGTTAAACATACAATTTTCCCATTGAAGTGGCTCTCTGGCTTTGCTGCTCTTTGTGTGGTTATCTGGTTTTGGAAGATGTTCCGTTCATTTTGTTGACTTTGGCAAATGTTAACCTAATTGCTTGTCCATTGAAATGAGGCATTTCTATGAACCAGTCCTCCTTTTTTATACTGTGAGCTGGATGCTCTCTTTCAGAGATACAGGATTTAAAAACATTTGCTGAATATTGATTATGGATTTCTATAGCCCACTCTGTTCAGTTTTGTTGTTGGAGGCTTTTATATTGTTGAAAAACAGACAATCTGGCAGTAAAAAAGTGAAATGATCACACTTCCAGTAGGATAATTCATTTTTTTCATTTGATTTAATTGCACATGATGTTTGGGGTCATACTTAAATAACTGTCAGTCATTAAACTCTGTGCTCCAACCGAATTATATTAATGCAAACCTGCACAAGAGGCTCAGGCATTAGGTAACTTGGCAACCTGTTTCTTTTTACTCTATTCTCAAAGTCTTTTTTACAGATTCATGCTGCTGAATACTGGTCTTAAAGCTCATCACTTCAATCACCTTGCCTCTCCTTCACTTCAGGACTGCATTTTTGAAGCAGATCACCACCACGTACTGTACTTTGGCTTATATTGTGGGGAATCCTCTGAGCACAAAACCGTCCCCCCTTTTAGATAAAAAAAACTAACCTGGAAGATGTGGTGAGAAGCACACCTCAGGTGCTGTGACAGCCAGGGAGTATTCATTAAACCTGATTAGAGCTAGTCCGAAGTAACTACCTCAAAATGTGTATGGGACAGATGTGGGGTCCTCAGCACCATCTGTTTTGCTCTGCAAATACTGTCCTGCTTGGCTGCAACATTTGGTCATGACTGGAGAAGTCAATGTTTTATGTGTTTTGGTGTCCAACTGTAGATGCCAAAATTAGATATTAAAAAATATCAGCTTGGTTTTGCAGATGTGGCTACTAAAGGCATGAAACAAATAAAGTATGAAAAATATGCTTTGTCCATACACAAGTGACTAAGCTCAACAAAGTGAGTTTTATGGGAAGAACGTTATGGTTTCTAATGCATAGGAAATCAGACCATATAACCTTACAATCCCTCTGGTCTTAAAAGTTATGAATTTATTTAAAATATCACTTCTTATTATACTATCACTGTTAACACACATGTGCCTGGGGTTCTACAGGTGGGCCAAAAATATCCTAGGGTGAATAATAACCATTTCCAGAGAACAGTCAAAACCGCCCTGACAACAGAAATGTATTGGCAGGTGGTGCTTGCAGCATTGACTCTGGCCAGGTATTTAGAAAGCGTTATGCTATTACTTATTCCTGCCGAAGATGCTACTTATGGGGATACACAAATACCTTGGCCAGAGCCTTGTTGCAGCACAGACCCCCAAATGCATAGTCCCTGCTCTGAAGAGCTTCCAAGTCAAGAAAGAAGATGTGGTGAGACTGGACAAAGGCCATGGCAGATATTTCAGCAGCTGTCCAAAATGCCACAAGTCTTTGGAGAAAAAGCTTCCAGGGCTTTTTTTAATCTGTGCTTCATGCCTCCTCTGTAACGTGCTAATCCTTCCTTCTTGAAGAATTTGAGGGGGGCTGGGACATCAAGAAGATAATGAAAATACATTGCATTTCTCTGCACAACAGTATCTTTAACTATGTAACGTTTGGTATTCATGCTTTCTTGCCATCTTGCTAAAAGTAGCTCTAGTTATCCCATCAAAACTCAGAAGCAGGGTCATGAAGCTTGGGGACCTAAGCACAGAAAAAGAATATGAACAAATTCTAGTACACTACTCACTAATTTGAGTAATATTTTAGCCAACAAATGACTTATTTGATCAATAAGGCATTTTTTGCAGTGAATAATGAGCCAGTAGGAGAAGTGAAAGGACTCAAAGACCCCAGACTCTACCAGTGACACTAGTTATAGAATAGATATTATTTGTGAGGACTAACAGCGACGGAATGGATCTCAGAGTGAATACTTGAAATAATGACTCTCTTACCCAGAAAATTATTCCTCAAAGCATAGGAAGAACAAAAGATATTGTTGATTTTTATTTTAAATTTTAATTATGTGTATTTTAGCCATCTCTTCGCTGCCAGGTGAATCCCTGTCTTCTTCCTATGAAAGCTATGATATCATGTAGCAGCTATTACACAGTAGTTGTTACTCTTCATAAGATCCCAGCTGTTTCATTGTAAGAGAAAAAAGATATTGGGTACCTGCCAATTGAATAAATGGGATTGCCATTTTCCTTTATTGCAATAGCCAGTTTGACTTGTATTCATAATGGTTTTTGTTAATGTAGATAAAATTACAATACTGGCAAGAAAGAGTAAGTGTTTTTATGAGCAGAATACGTGTGTTAAAATATTCAATCTTTTCAGCATATTCACAGCTGTTTTGGTTTCAAAATGCAAGTTCTGAGTGATCGGTAATGTTCTGGTGTCTCCTACCTGTCCACAGACATAAGATCCCCCGCCCCTCTGCTTATCTTCTGCATTTTGTTGTATAATGATCAATAAGAGGGATGGTTTCATGGGCGTATTTTCCCACGTACTTCATATTCTTGCTTTCCAGTTAAAATGCTGAATAAAATTATAAACCAGTTAAGCAGTGTTAAAATGCACTATTATCGGAGTGCTCCTTTTCAAAACTGTATCACTTTACAGAAAAGCTACATCTTCCTTTAATGTACATCAGGAAAGGCTTACAGAAAGCAGGTATAGTCAGCTACAGCATGTTTTTAAAAATACTTCCTGCAGAGAATGAAATGTATCTCTGTTTCTGTTATCTACTCAAATTCTACCATAAGAAAAAGAAAGATTAACAACAGTTTTTAACTCATTGCATTTAGTATCACAAAGTGACGTTATCTCAAAGACGCCATAAAAGTCTTAATGCCAAGCTCAGACTCCATGCATGGAGATTTGGGACAGATGCATAGGCTCATGGCAAAGGACATGTTTGGAGTGTAAGGCAAGGACATTTGTGAAGGGGTCAGTGGGTCTTGAAGCAGGAAGGAGGGTGCAAACATGGCCTCGTGCAGTGCTCAGTCATGTGCTTAATGTCCAGATTAAGGAAGGCTCTTAAGGAAGTGATAATATTCACTGGGAGAGGGTGCAGAGCCTTCCAAAACCAAAGGACTTTTTAACAGAGCATCCCAAAACTGAGGCACCCAGTATCTCCTGTTACCTTTGAATATATATGCTCTTGGGGAAAATAAGTATGAAGAGCAACAGGGAGTGGGGGAGAGAACATCCTCCTCCCTAAGCTGATGCTGATGCAGGGCGAGCGCGCTCCGTGCACTGCTGTGTTACCAGGGCTCTGGAGTGCTTTACTTGGTACACGCCAAGCCTTTCTCATGAAGAAATGATGAAAATGAGTTAAGGCAAAATGAACTCTATTTGAACTGACTATTTAAAGTCTGAATTAGACTTTCCCCAAGAGGCTGTAGTGTGCTTCTTCACAATAGTAAGAGTAACAGCTAGGCTTGAAATGCTGAGCCACAACCAGAAAACTCAGTTTCTCATTAATTAGAAACATACCCCTTCAGCAAAATTACAGACAGAGGCAAGAAGCAAACACAAAAAAGTAAAAGTATAAAGCAAAGCAGAGAGTAATCATTTAATACACTTTAACTTTGTATTGTACTGTTTGCAACCCCCTGAAATGTTTTTATAGATGTATTGCACTAATATCCAAATATTCTTGAATACACATTTCCTCAGAGCACCTCATGTCAGGTAGAAAAATGATGGTTATCCCCATTTCACAGGTGGAGAACTGAAGCAGGAGAAGCCTGTGATCAAAACAGAACAAGTCTCCTGGAGAGGCAAAGTTTCCAAAAAGTACCCTAGCACTGACTGGCTTTCTTGTGCTTCATGACTACCACAGCTAGAGATAAAATAAATCCTGCTTGAGTATTGAATTGGTTTAAGGTCACAGAATTTGGGTGAATTTTGTAGAAAATAAATAATGGAATTTTATTTGCCTTCTCACTTTTATAGCCCATAAGATGCATTCTTTTTCCATTTTCAATGTTTTCTATGCAATTCTGAGAACAAGGAGATATATTTATAAAAATGAATATAATACGTATTCTATATAATACATATTATATATATTTAATGAAATATGTTCTTATGCAAGATTGTAATTCAAGCATTGAAATATTTTAATTGTACATCTATATAAATAGTATAAGTAGAAATTACTTAACTTTTATCTGTTTCTCTGTGTGTTTACGTATGCATGAATATGTATATTCCGACCTTGTAAAAAAGAAATCTATAAACGTCGGCAGCAGTCTTTTGGCTATAGGTGAATGGAATTACATTTGAAGTAATTACAGAAACAAAGGCCAACTAACCAGCAACTTGTCGCAAATATGAGTTCGCATTAATGTAAAGATAATGTAAAGACCGGAAAAGAAAAAGCTAATGAAGGAAATAAAAAAAGAAGAAAAGTTATTTCCAGGTGATAAAATCCTTTCCCGCTGCCTTTTCTGTCCCTCCACCTGCCCTCGGCACCCTGCTGCCATCTGCTCGGCGAGCCCTTGGCAGGCGGGCGGTGGAGCGTCAGTTCTCTCCCGGCTCCCTGCGCAGGACAGCCTGCCCCCGCACCTCGCTCCGGCTCCTCTCCCAGGACCATGAGGCTCTGGAAGCTGCCCTTTGCAGGCTGAGGGAGGCAGGAGGGACTAGGAGGAGCAGAAGGGACTTCAGATTTGCCTCCTCTGCTCTCCAGGCCCTCTGGCCAAACGCTCCACAAGAGACCCTTGCTTCAAACAGGTTTACATAGCCACTTTCCAGGTGTCTCCCAGCTGGCTGGTAACCCAATATCCTAAGGGTTCATGTACCTATTTTTCTTAAATTTCCTCAGCTTCCCTTTCCTCTCCATCAACATCTGGCATCAACCTAACCGCAAGCTTGAATACCTCTTCAACTGTGTTTAGGCCTAGTTTTCATTAGCAGTCAGGTTGGTTTTTTTTAAAAATCACACTCATTGTAGGCATATTTTCATAGTATTCAAATCTCATAGTCCTTGCTGAAGGCAGGATTTTATTACTTTTTCTACATAACTAAGATTGCTTATGTCATTCATGGATTACAAAAAAAAAAAAAAAAAAAAAAAAATTGCATCTCCATTAATTTAAGTAGTCTTAAACTGGGATACACGTAGCCTGTTATGCTATGACATCTCAGAGAAATGCACCAATTTCAAAGCGCTGCGAGTAGTGAATAGATTAAGCTCAAATGCCATCCAGAAGCAGTAACCTAACTGCAGTTTCTTTTCTTCCACTTCACCATAACATTGACAGTGCAAACTTTTGTAACTAATGTTATAATTTCTGATGGCAGATGATAGCAAAATAACGTAACAAATTCTTAGCTTAATTTTTTTTTAAGAGAACTTTGGCATGTTGCAGACTACAGACAGTTAGTTTAACAGCACTGTTTAAAAGGCTGGGGTAATGCACACAACTTCTGTGGGAGGAGGATATAAAGGAGAAAAATATCTCGGTAATCGATGGTATCAAATCTGGACTCAGTTCTAATAGTATGAGCTAGAGGCAAAACATCTCTGTTAATCCTACCTCAGCTGCCCAGATGTTAAAAAGTATTTGTCCTCTTCAGGGAGGTTAAGATACATTCACTTACGTGTGGGAAGCATACAGTGACTGTCTCAGAATTAAATAGAAGTATATTAACATAGACACAGCATGACGTCGTTAGTGTAAATTGGTAAAACAAAATGCTTTTGCCAAGATTTTTAGAAGTGAATAATAGTTCTGGATTACTTCTAAGTGCTTTGCTTTGAATCCTTTTAAAAGGACAGTTTCAGAGCAACTCCCTTTTAACATATCTGAAGCCAAGCACTGTGCTTAAGCTGAGTTTCCCAGAGCCACCACCTGTGAAAATGCTGATCTTATTCTGGGTTGTTCCTGAAAAGTATTATATGAATGTTTGCTGTTATTTAGTTTACACAGATTACAATTCACTATATTCAAACAGAATTAACTCGAGCTGTCCAATTTATTTGAAGATCTTAAAAGGGATTAATACGAGGTTATCGTCAATAAAACCCAGTGATGCTTTCAAGATATATTTTAGGGCTGCTGATCTTACGTTTTAAGTCAGACATTTATTTCTTTCCTATGAATTGAAGAGCCTGTTTCTGCTCTTCTTTGGAAGTCAATGGGAGTTTTATCACAGTCTTCAAGGACAGGCAAATTAGAGCCCAAATTTGCATCTGGAACTATGTACAGTAGGGTGTTCAAGTGGCACACAACTTGTCACCACAATTACAGTAATTTTAATCAACCTCATTTGCTGTTTGCTTCTCTGAGATTTCCAGGAGAATCAACTGCTCAACTGTACTTCAGTGTTGATATCTCTCTACCCTCTCTGTTTTACAAGTCATGCTTTTATTCTGTCATTCCTGCTGCAGCTGAACCGGAGCATTTTAATAAACCTCTTGTTACCCACATCTTCTATCCATATGTCATTGACTTAAGCAGAGCAGTTTGTCAGGTTAATATTTTATACATTTTGTATTTAGACTATTACTTAGCTGATCCATAACAGGGGATTATAGTCAGGGATAGGAATATTGAGTGGCTTTTTTTTTCCCCACGTGCCTGTCTCCAAGACAACTAGATGGCTGTATTTAAAAGAGCACAAAGACCAGAACGAGTAGCTCATCCAAGTCTTTTAGCAAGTGAATGCTCTGTGGTTTTGCATTTTCAGGCAGGCCTTTCACTCTATCCCCCTGACATCTTTTACCTCGGGTTCTGATGGGTGGGAACTCCAACTGGTAGCCCAGCTAATAATTGCAGCTATTAAGCTGCTGCTAGTGTAACTCAAGTTCCCTTTTGTTTCTGGTTTTATCTAGTCTAACTGGAGAGTTTCACTACTGAGAGTCATTTAAAAGCCACAATCATATTCTTCCTTCTTACCCTTTCAGTCAGGGCTGGTGATTATTAGCTACATCCTCTCTCCAATTCAGCCTGCGTGCAGTGATTTTGCAAAACACACACTAGCTTGCACTTTCCTCTTGGATTTGACAAAAAAAAAAAAAAAAAGGATAAATAAATAACATGTGGCCGTAACAAAAGACCCCTGGCAACCATAAATTAGCAACAAAAAATGCCCAGCAGCCCTGCAGGCAGTCCTCATGCTGTAGCCTCAGTCAGACCACTAGCAGCTAAGCAGAGGTTGCAGCTCACTTTTAACCAACCATGATCCAGCATTAATCTGAATCTGCTTCTGAAAGTCAGCTCAACACTCCCTGGATTTCCTCTCCCTTCTTGGCTCTGTCAGGAATAACACCGTGCACTGGAAATGCAATGTTTGAGTGGTCAAGCTTCATTGCTTCCATGTATATTTTTTGGCCTGATAATTACATTAGGGATGTAAAATACGTAACGTAAAGTTCCTGTGAGAATTTGCCTCTGAGCAAAGTGCTATCATATGTTGTGGGAGTTTCAAAGTATGTTCAATGTAAAACCCCAAACCTGTCCAAACAACATATTTAGATGGGCACTGTAAGAAAGATTGGGCTGTTCAGCTTTAGGTGAAGCTCGCTGCAGCTCCTGCAGATAGCTGGTTGCGACGCCTGTGTGGTGCCAATTTTTATTAAGACTGTTTCATTCCTTTGAACATAAAAGGCACAAACTTTTATGGTTCAGATAACCTTTTGGGGGTTTCATATTCCAGAAGGATATCTTTGTATGGATTCAAAAAATCCAGCAAGCTATTTCCATCGTCTCCCTAAAATGATTTATCTTGCTTCGGTTCAAACAACTCCTTCTGTACTTAACCCTCTCTGTTCGCTCCACATTACCAAGTTCTGCAAAGGGGAGAGCAAAGTACTCCAGTCAAAATTTAAACAAGATTTCATGTGCTGGCAATTCTGAAATTTCACATCCACTTCATATCAGTTAATCTAGCTGTGAAGGTAAACTTCTGCTGTTGGATCCACAGTGCAGACACCTTACCGGTATGAATCTTGACTGTAAATATTCCTATAAAAGGAATTGTTGTCTTAATATGATTTGCAGCGAAAGTGAAGTAACAATCCTCAGTCCAGAATTTTGGTGCAGTAAACTGACTGAGTCCTTTGTAAAGCTCAGCTGATGTTCTTCAGAAAGTTTTAGAAAGCTAAAATACATTAATTAAATTGCCAATAAAATGAAATAATAAATGTAAATGTATGAAAAATATCTCCCACCAGCATTCTCCCAAGCTTTTCTTTCTTTTCATAGCTAACATTAGCAGATATATATCAGCAGCTTTTAAGTACACCAGCAGCAATAAAACGTTTTTGAGGGGTTAAGATAAAACAATGAAATTTTCCCATCAAAATCTGCTTTTGACAGAAAATACATTTTGTAAATAGCTATCTTTCTTCCTGTTTTCCATAGAAGGTATTGTTCTTTCTCACATATATCCAGTAAAATCTGCATATCATAAAAGTGTTCCTTCAAACAAAATCTTTCAATTTCACTTTAAAGGGGGAAAAAAGATTTTAAGGAAATACTGGGAATAATAAACAAACACTTAAAAAAACCCCAAAATTCCTGCCATTTCTCTGACATCATTCTGTTTGGGAATAAACATATCCCCAGTCTTTAGGCTGAAACTTCTGTTCATGAAAAAATAAATATATAATACCAGGCCAGTTCTTCCTATTTCCCCCCAACTTCTGTTTCAGATTCTTGTCCAAGGGAGTGCAGTTCTGATTCAGCTGGAAATAAGAAAGCTGAAAACAAAGAAGAAAATCACCTGAAGCAGGGAAAAAGGAGATAAAACTGTTGCAGAAAATAATTTTTTAAAAATTAAAAAGACAGGGAAAGATTGTGTCTGCCTTTTCTGTCTTCATCCAAGATAGCAAATAGGGGGAGTGAGTAAAATAAAGGAGATTAAAGGAAATAATGGGGGAGTCCTTAGTCAAGTTGTCTCAGTGACCCCCAGTGCACACAACGGACAGGGCTGAGCTGAGCAGTTCAGGATCAGGTTGGGGCAGGAGATGGACTATTCTTCAGAGGGTCAGGGTCCTTTGTGGATGTTCTTGGACATGGGTAGAAAACAAAAATATCACGGTGCAGCCTCATCCAACCTCATTCACTTTCTCATCCAGTGGAGGATAAGAAAGTCTGGGACATCTGTTCTCCTCACCACTCTTGCTTACATTTTGTCCCTGGTGATGACCTATGGAGCTGCCTGAAATTGCCATGGACCACAAGGATTACAAGCATGACAGACTTCCAGATAAGTCTTGTAGTAAAGGAGGTCTGCAGCACACTTGAAGTCTTACAGAGATAAGTCAGGTATAAGCTCCTGAGGAAATAGAAGCCAATACAGAAACACCAGTGAAATACCTCAAAGGAATTAAGGGGTGCTCCTCTAAGGAAGTGATATGGCCGACAGCCCAGCTGAAGTACCTCTACACCAATGGACGTGGCATGGCCAACAAGCAGGAGGAGTTGGAAGCCACCATGCTGCTAGAAAGCTATGACCTAGTCGTGAATCCCATGACTGAAGTGCGGCTATCGATGGCTACAAGCTGTTCAGAAGGGGCAGATGAAGAAGGTGGGGCAAAGACATTGCCTTCTACATCAAGAAATGGATAGAATGTGAACAGCTGTCTCTGAAGAATAGCCACAAGCAGGTTGAAAGCTTATGGGCAAGAATTAGAGACCGAGGCAACAAAGGGAACCTTGTGGTTGTGTCTACTACAGGCCACCCAATCATGGGGAGCCTATTGATTTTGATATTAATTTTTGATATTGTCTTTTGAACCTATTGAACCTTTTGAGCCTACTGAACCTTCTTACTCCAGCTACAGAAGACATCACACTCACAGGCTTTTGACCTGTTGGGGGATTTCAGTCACTCCGACATCTGCTGGAAAAGTAGCACAGTGAGCTGTAGGCAATCCAGGAGACTCCTGGAATGCATTGAGTATAACTTCTTAAGCCAGGTAATAGACAGNAGTAGCACAGTGAGCTGTAGGCAATCCAGGAGACTCCTGGAATGCATTGAGTATAACTTCTTAAGCCAGGTAATAGACAGACCTACTAGAGTGATGCAATATTGGACCTAATGGTCACCATGGCAAATGAGCTAATTGGTGAAATCAAGATTGGAGGAAGCCTGGGCTGCAGTGATCATGCACTGGAGGAGTTCACAGTCCTGAAGGATATGGGTCAGGCAAAGAGTAAAGTCAGGACCCTGAACTGTAAGAAAACAAACCTCCAGCTCTTCAATGAATTAGTCAATAAGACCCCCTGGGAAACTGCCCTCAGGGACAAGGGAGCAGAACAGAGCTGGCAGACCTTTAAGGATATTTTCCAAAAAGTGCAAGATTTCTTCATTCCCAGGTGTAAGAAATCACATAAGGAAGGCAAAAGACCAGGATGGCTGAGTCGAGACCTGCTGGTCAAACTAAAGGGCGAGAAGAAAATGCACAGGCAGAGGAAGCAGGGACAGGTATCCTGAGAAGAGTATAGGGACACTGCCTGGTTGTGTAGGGATAAGGTCAGGAAAGCCAAGGCACAGACGGAGCTGAACTTGGCAAGGGACA
>VZTL01063404.1:0-11894 GCA_013400535.1 Scopus umbretta
CAGGCCGCGCCCCGCGACAGACTGGCACTAAAATAGTCTTCATATTTACTGTCTTACTCATGAAAATGGACAGTTAATGGATTTCCAGTTTGGTGGCTGAATCAGAACAAAAGTTTTCTGAAATAAAGATAAATAAAAGCAATTAAAACATTTCTGAATTTTTTCTTATGACTTTTTTTGATTCCTGACCTCTCACTATATTCAGGCCTGTTTTCTAGCTGCGTCCTAGCCACAGCTCTCTGTATCCTCACCAATGAGTTATTTAAGTTTCTTCTTCCACATAAACCTAAATTGGACTAATCTCCACAGTCTTCTGCAGTGCCCAGTACTGCAGAAGTTGGATCCAGGACTATGGCTTTCCCCTCCTGAGTGCTGCCACAATACAAACAGAAGTTACTCCCTCTCTCCTTCCCATTGTGTACGACCTTTACACACTGGTTACCTCTCCAGGTACAACTGTCCATAATCAGTCCCTAAGTGACAACTGTCTCTCTCACTGCTTCCTGTTACAAGATGTCTGATACTGTCTCTCGTAGGCTAGCACCAAAAAAAAAGGCTTACAGCAGAAAGTAGTAATTTGACCTCGCATGACAGTTTACATCTTTCTCTGCACTGTGATCTGGGAAATATTTTGATCTGTGAGACAATAAGCAACCCTCAGTCACCACATATGGGGAAACCTTGCTGGAGCTAGTTTAAAGAATATCAGGTGCGGCAATCAGCAGCTAGCAAAAATAACTTGACAGCCACAGTGGTAATAGCCTGTGGTGCACTTCAGGGTTCATTTCTATGTGGCCTGCTAGGAAGGCAGGTCAGACAGAAGAAAGATTATGATACTGCTTCCGAACTCAAGGTTTTCGTTAGGATTGTGCTTGAAAATGCACATCTCCTTTGAAAAGCAACAGAACAAAAGTTGTGCCCACTCACCCAACAGATCTGTTCCTTGCGTACACTGAGAAACTGCTTAAGTTAGTTACAGAGAGAACTTTTAAGTGCTTAAAAAGAAAACTGCTGTAAAACGCTACCAAGCCAGCACAGTAAAGCACGTCAGACAGAACTTAGTCTTCTGTGTTTGCCAATACAAGCGAGCCCACCTATTTCTACCAGCTACACTTGTACAAACCTACTCAAGGTACTGAGAGCTGCACAGCTGTTTGTGAGACTGCTGCAGTCTTGAGAAATTTGGCTAATAGTTATAAAGATACTTGGGGAGCAAAGAAAACCAGCTTGATTCTCAAGACAGCTAGAACTGGTGGAGTCAGAAGATACATAGGCATTAAATTATGGCGTGCATGTATGTGTGTATTTACATATATATACACACACATATATACATATACACTTACATACTTCAAAGTGAATTTATTTGGGCTTATAAACACACAATAAATACAGGGACCACTAGGGGCTGTAGGGATGAAATAAATCTAGAGGATCCAAGAGGAATCTGAGAGTTACTGCAGCATAATCGAAAAAAGGAGGGAAAAGCAGGCATTAGTGGTGAAAGCACCTCAGAATGCAAGCTGATGGAGCTTTCTTCAACATGTGCAATTTAGAGCCTTCCCTAATATAATGATATATTTGAGAAACAGAAGCTGCAAACATACAATACAAATTATGTTACTACTCTTTTCTACCCTTTCAGTGAATAATATCAGAAAAATCAGTGTTAGTCATGCTTGTTCCCACAATGCTCTTGCCTCAAGTGTGATTCGCTGTCAGCTTGACTTTTTTAAGTAAGAAGGCAGGCAGCTTAAAAACCAGGTGCTAGAAAGTATAGGAAAAATAAATTAATACATTAAACTGACACATTTATATAAGACTTCTATTGCATTAAATACGGAATTTGACCTTTTCAGTTCTGGATGACCATTACAAGATGTATCTGTTGAAAAACTTGCTGTCAGCCAAGTATCTCTGAGGCACAGGAACTTCTGCTTCGTAACCTTCTATTCCTTGATTTGGGTTTTTATCTTATGTTAGCTTTATTTCTCATATTTATGATCACACTCTACTTTCATTTTCCCTGCGTAGTTTGAGTACACTACAATGTAGTCCCTTCTAGTTGCTTTTGTCTTACCAGCATTATTTTGCTCCGGCCTCTGAAATAGAAATTAACTGAAAGTATTAAACTTTCTCTGGCAGAGTATAAATAACTGCAGAGATTATTGGTGCAGCCTGAAATGCAGGGAAGATAACCTCTGTGGGTTTGTATATGATTTTTTAGGTATTTTTAAAAAAAATGCTAAACCAGAAATTTATCGCTTTCCTAACACCACATTCTCACAGTAGGAACACCATGGGGAAAGGTAGCGGACAGCAGTTCTGTCTGTTTGTACCTAATAAGTGTGTGTAGCTCCTTGTTCTAGTCCTGTTGTGTTCTGGGGAAGGTGTTTCAGGAGCTGAGGAAAAGGATTGGTAATCACAGGAAGGCTGGAAAGCACCTGGTCAGACTGCAGGATGTGTGTTTTAGAATATCCTTTGCACTTAAATTAGAGCGCTGAGGTAACTGACTGCTTGTTATAGATGCTCAGGGAACAGTTTTGTTCTCTAAAAGCTACCTGTGAAATAAAATGTTTTCTTTCACATTAGCAGGTTGAGATAAAGAGGGAAGCTTGGACTTTAGCTCAGCTTAAGAACTAATCTTAACATTACTATTGCCTTGTCAGCGCTGAAATTTTGGCCCACATTAGCTGTTGCTTCTTCATTAACAAGAGGCAAAAAGATCTTTTCTTTGAGGTAAGTTAACCAAGCTACCAAAAGGCAACTCTGAAGACTTAATGCTCTTCATGCTCCATATGAGTACTGCAACTCTGAGCCTGTTCTAGGGTGAGATTTTTTTCCTCCCGCTAATAATGTCACGTTTCAGAAACCTCTCGCATACCAACTTTTTTGATGGGTAAGTTGACTTTCACAATGAAAGAAAAAAGATAGCATATTATCTTCCATGCGTAAAGCTCACTCAAGGAAAGTGATTGGCAAAACTTTCACTTTGGAAGAATACACTGTGACAAACTTTCCGTCTGTTTAAGGCAACCTACTTTCCATATGAAGGTAAGCATGAAGCAATGTAGAGTAACAGGAGTAGATTTTATTTTCCAGGACTCCATTGTGGACTAAGCTGTCCATTACAGAAGGTGAGAGGGAAGGTTTCATTAAAGTAAACTGACTTCAAAGGAAATATGTTCTGTCATGTGCTATTTAATTTACCTGTGGTTTGCTTCTCTTTTTTTTAATGAAACTTAAATTTTAATTCAGTTAATCAAAAATAGAGCAATGGCAAAAACCTAGTTTATTAATAGAACCTAAGTAAGACTGAGATTTTTCTAGCTGTAATTATCATCACTCTACTCTGTGGCCTGTTGGCTTGCTTATTATTTCTGTTCTCATTTTATTAATAAAGAGGAAGTAAAATTTCATGGCCAGAACTTAGTCCTACTAAATGTCAGGACTTAAGCCAGTGTGACTTCGGGGGCGGGGGGGAGGGGAATCGATCTTGCAGGGCAGTAAGCCTTACAGCACTTAGAAAATGTTGCATATCCATTGAACGGGTCTTCACTTGCATATCCATTGAACTAACTGCCTACGGAAGAGATTTTAAGACCTTCATAGTTCAGAACAGGTTTTGTCTGGGACTGGTGCCTTTTATAACATGCAACAGACCCACGATTCTCAGCCCTATAATTGCAGCTGGTAAAAAATGGGTGGAAAAGATGCTTTGTCTCCATAAAACACTTTTCTTTGTGATCTAATCAGTACATGGGTATAAGCTGTTCAGTGTGAGGTGCTTTCTTTTCTTTCTTTTCTTTTTTTTTTTTCAAATTCCAAAAGGCGTGTATGTTCTGTGGCATAATGGAAAACTGCCAGATGCCACCATTAAAATGAAAACCCTCACAAGCTGTGATATTTATGGAGACAAGAACTCTGCCAAGTGTGTGGCCACAGGGGATGCAGTCAGACATTCCCCTGCTGGTAGAACACTGCTTTGTTTCCAAAGACCAAAGGCCCCTTTTAGCTAGACAGGTCCCGTTAAGGTGTCAGGTAGCAACGTGATATCCTTCACAGGGTAACTATTTTGCCTAATACTTAGTTTGTTCAACCCACTCTTTCAAAACCCTGGCTTGAAGCCTTGCAGCTGATGCCTGTACTGCTGAGTGTAGATCAAGCACGTGATCTGGCCAACAGTCATTTACATGAAAGCCTAGGCCGAGTAAAGGCCAGCATAAGAAAAAAAAGAAAGGAAAGAGCAAGTCCTGGCCTTGTATTTTAGCATTGATCTACACGCTCTTTCCAGTGCTTTAGAGAGGCTGGGTGGGGGAGGAGGAAGGAGAGGGGATGAGCGTTCCCAGGAGTTCATTCACTGATGGATATACTCCTGACCTGGAAGTGATGTGATTACTGAAGTACTCGGTGCCCATAGTATGGCAAGTGGGCACTCAGAGTATGCCTGTACAGTGCCAGACAGTACCTGCACATTCCTGAGCTAGCTGAAACATCAGTTGCCCTGGGAAGGATGAAAGACCACAGAAAAGTCTCTGCCTGGACCAGCATGCACTTTACCTTCTATTTGCCACAGTCTTCTCCTTCTCCCCATGGCCTTTGGCTCACAAAAAGTGTGTTCCCAGGTGATCTAAAAATTGCAATCCTAACCTTTGAAAGTGCAAAGAATTCAGTATTTTCCTAGGCTTTTCTGACTGCATTGAGAGAGAAGATCATTTCTTCAGGAGCATTGCTAAAGTTACCCACTGTTAGAAATAGCGGCTTTGCGATAAAGGATTGGAAAACTGAGTGAAGAGCAACGTGGCATGAAATGGTGAGCGTCCCCTGTCCTGTGGGGCAGAGGATTTGCTTACAGGCAGCACTGCACAAATGTAAAGGCCCTACTAAGCAGGTGACTGCATGTTAGTCCTGGATTTAACCCTCAAAGTCTTTTATTGGCTTCACTTCTGCTTGATTATGAGAATTAATTCTCTCTTCCTCCACTGGTTTATTCCATACTTTCTATAAATTTCAAAACATGCATTTTCTCACTGTATGCTCTATGTTACCTGGTCCACTACTTTTTTCCCTAGTGCTTTAGCTGATATGTATTATGCTTTTAACTGATTTGTGTTAATACGGAGACCTTCAGGGCAGGAACACAGTTCAGTTGCCAGGATAAGTCAACCATCTAGTTTGGAGGATAACCTTCTCCCAGATGGAAAGGGAGACGTGTTTGTCTGTGAGGCACCAGTCAGCAATTCAGGGAAGTTAGATACAATGCCTGATTCTCTAACATTCTTCTCGTGTCCTCCTTGATAAATGCAGCAACTCCTCAGCTTCAAAAGGGCAATGTTATTTATCTGCATCAAAGGTAGGAGAGGAGGAAAGAGGAACCAGAGAAGGAAGCAGAGGTGAACTAACTTCTCTAGCGTCTGAACAACACTCAGCTCAGGTTCTGAAATAGCCAGATTTCTATCAAAGAGAAAAATGGCCTAGGACTGTGATGCCCGATAGAAATAGATAGATGTAGTTGAGAACTGTAAAATCTCTGTTTGGTACGATATATGAGGAGCTGTGTAATTTAACTCCTTTCTCTAAAACAGGATTTATGAAAGTTTGTGGAGAGACAAAAGGAATTATTTTGGTAACAATGATTTTCCAGTGCTGTAAGGTATGTCTGACCTCTACTGATTTTATGGCAGCTGACATGGGGACTTTGAATGATTACTTTGCCCCACATAGGCATAACATAATTTACTCTGCCTGAAGCCAGTGATCTGAGGACACAGTGTACAAAGTAAAATAAAAAAATTGTCCAAGAATGTCTTCCAGATGTTGATAGAGGTGAGGAATTGCATTAAAGCACTTCTCCATCAGCTGTTAAAAATCAGCTAAATCAGTATGACAAACTAAGTAGAGAGAGAGAGAGATAAATGTTACTCTGTGTTAAAAACAGACACATCTATCAAATATGATCTTTGTAAATACTATGGAAAATCAAAATAATAGCTATGAAAAAAATAAAAAACATTTTCTTTTCAATTATAATCACTGCTAGGAATTCTCCGTCTAATCTCTGCAAAAATTTAGGAATAGCAAATTATATCAGATGGTTATTTTGAGCCTTCCCCATTCCCAGTTCATTCTGAATATATGCAAGGTGCAGTAAACGTCAATGACAAATTGTCTCTGATTTCTGTCATACAAACTTGCTGTGAATGAACTGAACAGCAGTTGTGCTATAGCCATTCTGATTTAAGGATGCAAACAAGGTAAACGGGGCATAACCACAAAAGGTAAAAAAATACCAGTTTGAAACATACAACCTCATATCACAGATTAAAAAAAAAATGAAAATAGCTCAAAACGGTTATATGCAGGTATCTACTGGGACTTACCTAAATTTTATACCTATATATAGTAGTACTGCCCACAAGACACTTCCATTCTATCAGATTTCTTTTGGAGGTAAGATGCCTACTGATTTGGGGAAGAAAATCTCTAGATTGCCCTATACACAGGAAAAGCCTAGTCCCTTCTCCTCAGCGCTAAGGAACATAACTTTTGTGAGCACATTCTGAAAGGAGTAGATGCACCTTCTTCTCTTGCTGTGCCTTACTTTTTGGTTTTAATATGCTGGGGTTTTGATCGCTCCTCAGAGTGTGAGTTTTTCATATGCATGGATTGGATGACAAAAAGAGGTAAGCGTGTTCCCAACTCTGTCAAAGACCTGCTGAACACCTCAGAGCTAGCCCTTCCATATCTCTACACAAGCTTTATACAAGCAACCCAGAGTTTAGCACGCCAAGTTAGCACCACTTCTTCCCGTGAGAATTAGCATTTTTTAAATATTGACTTGGAAATTAACTTCAGCCAAAAAAAACTTCATCTCCACTTTCCCAGACATTCGTGCACACTAACCAAAATACAAATATAATAAATAATTTATATATAAATATAATGTCTTTTCTGCACCCATAGATGCTTCTCCTCATTTGTGCAGAAAGGAGTACTTACTTCCAATATCTGGCCGTAGCTTTTTGTCATACTCTCTCAACAGCTTGTTTAGTATGAGAGTCACATCTGTGTCTTGTGTTTTTGGAGCTAAAACCCATTTTTGGTTAGTTGTTCCGTCTTCATATTCATCCTCTTCAACCTTTCTAGAACTGCAACAACAAATCAAACAAATAGATGTTACTTCACATAACTAAAATCTGAATTTACATTCTGGGTATATCTCCACACTCATCTGAGGAAGTTTTAGATATCTCCCCTGGCTTTGCATCTACCCAGCCTAAGGGTGTTTTTGCAAGAGGGTATTGCCATTAACAGTTGTTAAGTATCTGTGGATGGGTCATCATTAAGAATTGTTTGGAAATTGTCTTCTGCCAGTCTCTCAAAAAATTATACTCTACGAGTTAATACAACTATCAGGGTAGTATTTTATATCCTGTATTTTAACCAACCTATCCCGACTAGTTAGTTTACAATATATTCTTATGAAGAGCGAACATCTGCAGTATTATTTTATTAATACATCAAGACAACTGATTCATCTCTTGCACAAAGGCTAATAAGAGTATTAAAAATTCAGATCTTTTAATACTTCCTGATCATTTTATCCCATTAATAAATTATTATATTCTCAGTGCCTGAATCTCAGAGTTTAATGTATTACAAGGCTTAGAATTAAGAGCTTGCTCCCTGAATTTAAGATGGATTATCACAAGCACACAAATACGTTGCCTAAATTAATCTGAATTTCCCTGCAGTTTTCATTACATTTTTTTTTTAAAAAACAGTACTACACCAACAGTTGCGACTTCCTTCTTTCCTTCATGGGTGGATTATTTTTATTTTAAGAGTATGCTAATACAAACGTGGTGAAACTACACTTTGCCCAGAAATCACAGCTAGAGCTATTTTCACACAAGAGTAATTTCATTTGTGCAGCTTTTTGTGCACGAACAGTAAAATGTTGATTTGAAGATCTATCTTTTGGTATCTTAGAAACCAAATCTGTTTGATGTTTCTCGCTGGAGAAAAATCTATGACAGTTAAACTGAGATGAAGTTATCAGGAGAAAAGATCACCTCAGTAGTGGAACCTACAGAAGTAATCATGTGTTGCTTCGGTCTGCAACTGCCCCTGGTGATACGACATCATTGTGCAATCTTTTTACACAAATGTCAGCAATTATGCAAGGTGCAAGGCAATGGACAATCAGAGGCACCAGCCTTGCTTATTCATGGATGTGCTACACGCATCAGAGCAACCTCCCCCCTGTCTCTCTCTCTCTCCCCCCTTCTCCTCTCCATTCTCTCTCCTCCTCTCCGTAATGACACTAGTGTCTTTTAAAACATCTCAGATATCCACAAGACTTGATAGACAAAAAAAAAAAAAAGAACACCAGTATAAAAATTTAATCACAGAGCATCATCAACCCTCAACATTGCTTGTAGACCACCATTCAAGCATTTAATGAAACTTTTAATTGAGAGTGCTCTACAGCCAATATGCCCTTAAGGATTAGCCGTGAATCACTTAACATGACCTACAAATTGCCAGTGCTCTAGGTACGATTTCTATATAAAAATAATTTTGAAACCTAGCCCCTGAGGATTTTCTACAGAGAGAGCTCATATAACCAAGTTGAGAAAGTAAAGAAAACTTAGGGGAAATTTTGAATAGATGAGCACTCCTTCTATGTTAGTGACTTGTGTTTTAAAAAAAAAAAATAAAAATTGACTTTTTTTTTTATAATTCACCCAATGAGCATTAAAAAAACCCAAGACGATTTGGGGGCGAGGGGTATTGTTTCCCCCTCAGACTGACGACAAGCCCTGTGTTTTAATACTGCAGTTCCAGAACCACTCTCAAAGGAGGCACGGTCTCCAGACATACATGGTTTGATGTTTCAGAGCTGAAACACTGCAGTGGCACTGAATTGCCGATAGGAAAGGAGAGCAAGTCATACGTCTTTTTCTGCCGCACCCACCACAACTTTACTGGAGGCATTCAGACCGCACGTGGAAGTGAGAACTGAGTGCAGGCTGGATTCAAGGTTCCCACTTCAGGGAGCTGCTTCTGTAAAACCAGTCACTAGTAAGGGTCTAAGCTCTGACAGACCTTTTAAATCCCCTCTACTCTAGCAGCCTGTTTCCTAGAAAGTACCCCCAGACGACGTGAATTGCCACCTACCTTCCAGATTAAGACTGGGGTGTGAGAGGATTCACAATGAACCAGACTAATGCACTAGATACATTATTTTGCAAGGCGTGTTGTTTTCCTCCTCTAGAGTTTGTTATTTCACATCCCTTGCTTGCCTCTACACAGTTAGGCTACTTGAAGGCACTTGGGGTTGCATTGTCACCTGGAGCCTCACTGACTCCCAAATTCCCAGCATATTCCTGCTCTCCACAGAAACAAGTGCGGGATGATGGCAGACTCTTCTCAAACTGGGGAGGAAGAANCCCGCCACACGCACCCCTCCCGGCCCCCCTTCCGCGGCCCTTCAGGGTAGCCGCCGGCCGCCGGCCCCCGCCGCACCGAGGCACCTTCCCCGGCACCCCCAGCTGGTCCCGGCCGCCGGGCTCACGCTTCCCACGGCTGCCCTCTCCCTCCTCACGCCGGCCCCATCCGCGGAGCCCCCGCGGAGGGAAGCCGGGGCTGCCGGCCGCCCCGCGCCGTGAGGGGAGCCCGGGCAGAGCCAGGCACCGTCCCGCCGGGTGCAGGGCCCTGGCAGCCGCCGGAGCGGGAAAACTTTCTGCCGGGCCGGCTCGGGACAGAGCCCTCACCGGCGACCTCCGGCTTCAGGCGGGGCCGGGAGGGACAGCGGCGGGGCCGCCGCGCCGGCAGCTCCGGCAGCGGGGCTGCAGCTGGCCGGTAGGAGCCAGGCGGGTCCCGGGGAGGGAGCGGGGGAAGCCGCGTTTGGGAATAAAGCCCCGGCACGGCACGGCGCGGAGCTGGGGGGAGAGCTCGCTGTCCTTCCCGGGAGCGGAGTATTTTGCAAACTCGGGCGAGCGAGCGGGACTTCCAGCCCGCAGACCCCGGTGCGAGGAGAGAGGAGAGGGGGTGGGAGGAGGCGAGGGGAGCGCAGACTTACCAGGCATGAAACACTGAGAGGAGGAAGAAAACCGGCAGGAGCTTAGCGGACATGATCTGGGCAGCGCTGGCCAGGTGAGAGGTGCGGCAGGCTGAGGGGAATGTTGCAGGCTGTTCACTTCATGTGAAAGGGAGAATGAGGCAATGAGGTGAAGCTCTCAGCCTCTCTTCCTCGGTATTCTCAGCTTTATACCCTGAAGAAAATACCNATAAAAATTTAATCACAGAGCATCATCAACCCTCAACATTGCTTGTAGACCACCATTCAAGCATTTAATGAAACTTTTAATTGAGAGTGCTCTACAGCCAATATGCCCTTAAGGATTAGCCGTGAATCACTTAACATGACCTACAAATTGCCAGTGCTCTAGGTACGATTTCTATATAAAAATAATTTTGAAACCTAGCCCCTGAGGATTTTCTACAGAGAGAGCTCATATAACCAAGTTGAGAAAGTAAAGAAAACTTAGGGGAAATTTTGAATAGATGAGCACTCCTTCTATGTTAGTGACTTATGTTTTAAAAAAAAAAATAAAAATTGACTTTTTTTTTTATAATTCACCCAATGAGCATTAAAAAAACCCAAGACGATTTGGGGGCGAGGGGTATTGTTTCCCCCTCAGACTGACGACAAGCCCTGTGTTTTAATACTGCAGTTCCAGAACCACTCTCAAAGGAGGCACGGTCTCCAGACATACATGGTTTGATGTTTCAGAGCTGAAACACTGCAGTGGCACTGAATTGCCGATAGGAAAGGAGAGCAAGTCATACGTCTTTTTCTGCCGCACCCACCACAACTTTACTGGAGGCATTCAGACCGCACGTGGAAGTGAGAACTGAGTGCAGGCTGGATTCAAGGTTCCCACTTCAGGGAGCTGCTTCTGTAAAACCAGTCACTAGTAAGGGTCTAAGCTCTGACAGACCTTTTAAATCCCCTCTACTCTAGCAGCCTGTTTCCTAGAAAGTACCCCCAGACGACGTGAATTGCCACCTACCTTCCAGATTAAGACTGGGGTGTGAGAGGATTCACAATGAACCAGACTAATGCACTAGATACATTATTTTGCAAGGCGTGTTGTTTTCCTCCTCTAGAGTTTGTTATTTCACATCCCTTGCTTGCCTCTACACAGTTAGGCTACTTGAAGGCACTTGGGGTTGCATTGTCACCTGGAGCCTCACTGACTCCCAAATTCCCAGCATATTCCTGCTCTCCACAGAAACAAGTGCGGGATGATGGCAGACTCTTCTCAAACTGGGGAGGAAGAAGGGCTGCACACCTTCCACAGCCTCCTCAGGGGCCACTAGTTTTGGCCCTCTGAGGAGACGGAGATGAGGCGGTGCACAAACTGCAAAGGAGGAAGGCTGGAAAATCCTGAGAGGTTGTGAGGAAAGGGCTTCAATGCCTGCAACACGTGTGCCCAGGACTTGCTCTGGGGGCGGGCATGAAGCAGCCTCTAGCTCCTGTGGGGATTTGGGAGAGAGACGCCACGGGGGAGTGGGGCGGGCAAAGGAGAACGCGGTTAAGGAATCGGGAAGAAGGGAAGGGCCGCTGAGCGCGCCTGCAGCCCGGTGCGTCTGTGGCGGGTCCTGCGGGGGGACGCTGAGGTGACACCTTCGCCTGCGTTATGCGGCGGGGGGCCCTTCCTCGTACCCTGGACAACCACCGGGGCCGAAGGCGAGCCTGGTCCGAAAGGTCCCGGCTCCAGCTGCCGACTAGCCCCCTCGGGCCCCTCACCGCCCCGCCGGGACCGCAGCGCCGCCGGGGGAGACCCTTCCCGCCCCTGAGGCGGGTGCCGGGGACTCGCCGG